>PVIR01003209.1:0-91678 GCA_004026965.1 Petromus typicus
GGAGTATAGGGAACAGGAGGAGAGCTCATGTTCAGTATTTGCACAATGTCATTCCATCAGAATGAGAAGAAACAAGAGTTGACCAATTTGGATGAATCCCACACATGCTGTGTTAAAAAAAACCAAAAAAAACAAAAAAACAAGCTAGATACAAAAAGATACCTTCTGTATTCTTACATTTATAACAAGCTTATAAGAGTCCAAATTAAAGATTCATATCACAGCGATATGTTCACCCATGTTTATAGCAGCTCAGTTTGTGATAGCAAAATCTTGGAAACAACCAAAATGTCCATCCACTGGAGACCGGATAAAAAAGTTGTGGTTCTTCTACAGAATGGAGTATTATTCTGCCATAAAAAATGATAAGATTGAATCATTTATACCCAAATAGACGTACCTTCAAGATATCCTCATTAGGGAAATAAATAGGTCACAGATGTGTAATATTGTATCTTTTCTCTGGTATGAGAAAATGAAGATGTAAATGAGTTCTAGAATGTATGTTATATATTGTGAAATAGAAAATACTCAAAGAGAAATGGGGTGAAGGGTAAATAACGAGGGGAAAAATGAGATTATAACAAAAAAAGAAAGGAAATAGCTTATGTGTATAGGGGGTGGTGGTGGTAGGGTGGGTAGGCATATGGGAAAAAATGAGAATTAAGTTGTGTCACATACTGGTACAAATTCTCATTGTTGAGTGCAATCATGATTTGTATATGTAATGTACCAATAAAAATTTCAAATTAAGAAAAGAAAGGGGGGGCGGGGATTTAGCTCAGTGGTTCCGGCGCCTGTCTTGCAGGCACAAGGGCCGGGGTTCGATCCCCGGTAACCACATACTATACTGGACGTGGAGACTGACGCCCAGCAGCAACCAGTACCACATACCACAGTGCCAGGCGTGGTGGCTCACGCCTGTAATCCCAGCACTCGGGAGGCAGAGGCAGGGGATTGCTGTGATGTGAGTTTGAGGCTGAGCTCAGGGCCAGCCTGAACCACAAAGCGAGATCCTGTCTCAAAAAAAAAAAGAAAGAAAGAAAAAGAAAAACGGGTCCACGTTAATGGGGGCTAGGGATTGATTAGCAGAGGGAATGAAGGAATTTTCTGAGGCAATAAACTATGTAGACTGGATTATTGGCTAAATAGATGCCCATATTTTTTCAAGTCATCTAATTATAAATTTAGTATGTTATTTCACTTTATGCATATTTTACCTTAGTTAAAAATGTACCATAATTTCTTTTTCAAAAGCAAGAATTGGTATAAAAAAAGGGGTCTCTGATGAGTAATGGTGATACCTTTTCTAAAATGGGCTCTGTCCTGGCATTCAGCCAGCTCTCTTGTGTGGGAGCCAATGTGGGATGGTTATAGACATAACTGAAGGTGTCTCCGAAGCTGTGTATTAGTGGAGGTGGGGTCGCTCGGCACAACTTGGGTGGCCTTCGAGTACTGGGGAGGGGCTTCCAGCCACTCAGTCTGTCTGCAGGCTGGATCTTGGAAAGCTGCAAGAAATGATGGTGACACTGTAGCTGAATAATGTGAGACCAGGACCTGCCCTTCGTAACTTCCTCTACACCACAGATTCAGGGTGGGGGCACGTTTTGGCAGCTCTTATATTTGTTCAGACTTGTCCACTTGGCAAGAAGTTGAATTTGTGTCTTGTGAGAAGAGCCACTTTCACAAGGTGGCTCCACTAGTTAAAAACTAACATCAACCCATTGACCAGCATGTCTCCATTTGAAAGGGAAGTGAAGAGATTCAGTTATCTTCGGAAGATATCAGCCCCGAGGAAGTCATCAGAAGTACAGAGCCTGGCAGACACTGACGGAAAGCCGATGAGATCCGAGGGAGGAAACACTTTTCCTAAAGAGGTGAGTGGCGAGAGATAGGCATAGTGGTACATGTTTATAATCCTAATCCCAGCTCTCAGAAGGCTGAGGCAGGAGGACTGCCACAAGTTCAAGATCAGCATGGGCTACACAGTGAGCTCAGGTCCAGCCTGAACTACAAAGTGAGACCCTTTCTCAAAAAAAACCCCAAAAAAACCCAAAATCACAAGAGATCCAGATAGTCAACATATGTGAGAAGAGACACAGCCAAAGTCACAAGAACAATGATGTGACCAAAGTCACAAGCCGGTGCTGTCGGAGTCGCCACATCATAGGATGCTTTTCCAAACCATGGCTCCTTTATCACCCTTCCATAAGGCTGGGCCATTCTCATCCCTCCACTGAGGCCTCCTGGCTTCCAGGCCACGTTTACCTGCCTTTTGTCCAACAGGAGGCCATTTTTGCCTTGGGTCTGAGGAGATACTTCCTCCTCCAGCTTCTCATCCTCCGTAGGGAAGAGCTGACAGTGTTTTCCTTCCTCCTTAGAGAAGGCTGGAAAACAAGTGAGTTCTCCCTAGAACATAAAAAAGAGTTCCTTTCAAGTTAAATTAGGCTTCAGACAAACTTTTAGAATAGACATCAAGAAACTAGAGACTTTGTGTTCAAAAGAAATGTTAATCTTACTCTTCAGCTTTTCTTCTTCTTCTTCTTTTTTTTTTTTTTTTAGTACTCGGTATGAAACCCAAGACCTTCCCATAAAGCAACATCTTCAGACCTTTTAAAATTTTATATTTTGAGAGAGGATCTCATTAAATTGCCTAGAGTGGTCTTGAACTGTGACCTTCTTGCCTTAGCCTCTCAGCAGAGGCGTGTACTGATCAGTACCGGCGTGCGTGCACTGATTTAGGGATGATATAAGGATCTCCAAACGGTATAAGAAAAATATAACTTCCACCTACTAGGTGTCTGATACACTGAGTATGTGTTCTCTAAAATTGAAGAACGACAGAGGCTAAGAGTAAGAAATTGTTATAAATGGCATGTGTGAGCCCACTTGGAGAGAAGTTTTGTGAGAAACTCTCCAGGTGTGAACAGAAACTGAAATTGGGGCGGATTTCAGCAGCTAACTGGAAAGAGCTGAATTTATACTATCTGTGTGTAGATGGGCTGACATCAAGGAATTAAGGGGAAAGAGAGAGAGAGAGAGAGAGTGAGAATGAGTGAGAGAGAGAGGGAGAGAGAGAGGTAGAGATCAGCTGCTAGCTTGGAGAGAAATTAAGATTATTTAGGGCTTGAAAAGGGGCTATGATCATAAAGAATGTTTGTGACTGGTCCAAGGATGGTCTGGTGTGCAGTCACTGGATCTCTTGGTGCTGGGAGATTGCATACTTTGTCCTAAATTTCCTTTATGGCCTTCTGTCTTATTTACTCTGTTGTTTATAGAGAGTGGCCTGTTTGCTTGTGAAAATCTCATTTAGGCCAAGCATGACCAAAATATTTATTGAGGGAAAGATCGTCTCAGGGAACCCAGAAAGTGGATTGCTATGGACTCCCCTTAGAGGGAAAGCTTTATAGAGCAAAATCTTGAAGTGGGTAGAAGGTGGGACCAAACTATGGTCAACTGATAAGATTACATACAAGTGTAGTCCCTTAAGTAATATTGATCCACTGGGGAAACAAGTCATATAAAGAACAAAGACCTTTCCTGAAAAAGATGGATCAAGGTGCTTATTTATTTATTTATTTACTTATTTATTGTGAGACAGGGTCTCGCTTTGTAGTTCAGGCTGGCCCTGAACTCAGCCTCAAACTCACATCACAGCAATCCTCCGGCCTCTGCCTCTTGAGTGCTGGGATTACAAGTGTGAGCCCTTGCGTTTCCAAGACAGACACCGGAACTACTGAGCTAAATCCCCGGCCCTACAGTCACTTTAAGTTAATGAGATTGATTCAGTTGCTTCTTCCTTATGCCAATTTTTCTCTGAAATCACCCAGAGAATTATGCAATCTTCGTTCTTAGTAGTCCTTTAACAGCGATATGTTTTGTTTTGTTTTTTTGGAGACAGGGTCTTGCTTTGTAATTCAGACTGGCCCTGAACTCATTACATAGCCCAGACTAGCCTCGAACACATAGCAGTCCTCTTGCTTCTGCCTCCCAAGTGCTGGGAATACAGTATGAGTCACCACACCCAACATTATGGTATATAGTTACTGGGGATCAAACTCAAGACCTTGTGCTTGCCAAGCGGACACTGGAAGCACTGAGCTAAATCCCCAGCCACAGTGATGTAGTTTTAACCAGTCGTGTCAGCAGGCTGGTAATATTCAATAGCAAAGCAGTGAGCAGCTTTGTGTGTTATTTAATGGTTAAGAGTGTGGTGCAGGTCTTCGCTTAATTCAATCCCATTATGTATCAGAGATCATTTGAAAAGCCAGACATACCTCATCAGTCTTGACCATGAGTGCTGTGTGGAGTGGCATGCTGAACCAGCACAGTCCCTGTTATCATTTGCACCTATCCCGTCAACACACTTTTATGAACTGACGGCTTCAAAGCTACAACGAATATCTGTCACTGGCATCTCTGTAGCTCACGTTCACAGGTCCTTCCTCTGGCAACAGAGCTGATCTTGTAGAGTTGTTCCTCAAATGTTTATGATTCTTGGCTCTCTAGTCACACAAAGGAAGCTTGGCGACAGTGTGTAGTTTAACACAGGCCTGACTATCACTTTGTTAATTCCTCAGATATTGATATCTGCGGATTTTGTTTTTCCCCTTGGGCCAGTTTTGTTCATTTGCTTTGGTTCTGTTCTTGCTTGTGTTTTAAGAGAGGCATGCTTCCACCTTCCCATGAAGGATGTCAGCCTGTCTGCTACTCTTCTAGAAGTTGAGTGGGGCAGGGAGCTATGTCCTTATAATGTAGTAAGTGGAATTCAACAGCCTCCATATTCTGTGTTTTGCCTCGTTCTCCTCAAATGTTCCAGTTCTTCTAGTGAGATATGTGTCTTCCCTCTGTCGGGATGAAAAAGCTTCATGTGCTTAGTTGTGCCAGTTATAACTGCCATCTGCCATCTGCCATCTGCCGAGGGAGCCGCTCTTCTCTGGGAACTGTCAGCTAAACTTGCTTTTTAACTCATAGCTCTACGTCAAAATGAGAGGTCCCTGCAGCTGTCGGGTGTTCTGGTCTAGCTCTTTGATGACTCTGTCTGAAAACCCTTAAACTTCAGCTTTCTCTGCCCTGCTAAGCTCCCACTTGTCTACCTGCTCGCTGTCTGCTAAGTTGTGTGCTAGCAGCAAAGCTGCCTATCTGGAAAGACATTCCTTTGCTGCACACAAATGTGTCAACCTGACCACATTTTGGCCTCAGGTAAATAAAGGGAAAAATTTTTTGGTTTGCTCCACCACCATCAGGTTTGTCCCACCACTGGACCATCCATCCCAGACTGGTTACCATCCCATCCAAGGAATATTCTTGCTCCTCTTAATAGAGAGGAAATGCAATCAGCCTTCTGGCCTCTGCTGGATTTAGGCTGAAGGATGGGGATTTGAGTAGACTTTTCGATTAATATCCACAGTCACAGATGGCACCAGTCATGGGATTTAATTGCTCCTTTCTCTTCCAGGTGTTGTCCTTGTCCAGGATCAGGTTGGATGGCTAGTCCTTATCTCTGCTTCCCTGTGCCACGTGGAAGCAAAATGTAGAGCTGGCCTGGAGTTGGTGGAGGGTCTGCCCTTGCATGGGTGGGGGTCCCTAGCCCTCTGGCACCAGTGTATTTGCTCACATTGTGACAAGGTGCCACTCCATATGGGCCTGCTTGTTTGTGTTGGGGAAGGTTTCTTTGCACCTGGTGAAGGTCTCCTTCCTCACACTGGGGACATTATATATTTTTTTGTATTTGAAAATGTCCATATTTCATATACTTATTACTTTTATGAATTTCTTGGGAATACTTTCTCTCATGATCAACTTTTTCTTCACTGTCTATTATCACAAGAAAGGGCAGCAAAGCAAAGGGATATTGGATAATTTTTATTTGGAGGCTAAGGGTAGAATCCTTTTGTATAGTGTTTTTAACTTTTAGGTCTTTCGTATACTTCCTACAGATTGTTCTGCCAGCTTTTAAAGTTTTTCAGTTTCAAAAGATTTACTCCTCTGTCAAATTAAAGATTCATTAAACTGATTTTCTATAAAGTGCTATTATTTTCTTCTTAGTTCTCAATTCTACTGAAGCTTTACTAAAAATTATTATTTTGGATATAAAGTTAACAAATAACTACCTACTGAATTTCCACATTAATTTGGAAACATACAATGAAAAGTACTGAAAAGTCAAAAGGAGACTAAGTATTTTGGAGTAAAAAAATCAGAATCTAGCTAAAGTGTGGAATTTGTTTATTTCACAGCCTTCAGTAGGATGAAAATAATTCTCTTGGATTAGCAGACAACACAATCTTATTCTGTCATGTAGAAGCTTAGTTTTTAATATGATCTTTCATTAAATGTATTTAACCTTTAATTGAAAGCAAAGAAATAGTTGGTTGTGAATTAGTAGTTTGGGCCTTTCTATTTGTTTCCTTTAGCCACCCCCTTGGTGCTATAGAGCAAACTCTGAGTTTTGTGCATTCTAACTAAATGCTTTGCAACTGAGCTACGCCCCAGCCCTCTTAGCTTATTTTCTTAAATTTACTTTCAATGTGTAATTCCTGACCTAAAATATATATATATATATATATATATATATATATATTTTTTTTTTTTTTTTTAGACAGGGTCTCATATTTTAGTTCAGTCTGGCCCTGAGCTCAGCCTCCAACTCATATCACAGCCTCTGCCTCCCGAGTGCTGGGATTATAGGCGTGAGCCACCACGCCTGGCACTGTGGTATGTGGTACTGATTGCTGCTGGGTGTGAGTCTCCACACCCACTATTGTATGTGGTTACAGGGGATTGAATCTGGGCCCTTGTGCTTGCAAGACAGGCCCCGGAACCACTGAGCTAAATCCCCGGCCCCTATAATGTTTTCTTATTGGGGCTTATTGGAAATTTGTTGTCCACTCTTTGCTTCATCTTCTATCATTCCTGTAATTGCTAGATATTTATTAATTTATAACTTTGCATATTTTTTTCATTAATGATTCTTCTGTTTTTGGTTTGTTTTTGTTCTGGAAATTGAACCCAGGGCCTTAGCATGTTAGATAATCACTCTGCCACTGAGCTACATCCCCAGGATTATTGATGATTCTTAACATATCATTGCAAAAAATGTTTTTCTGTGGGACATTTTTGGGGTTTTAACCATCCTGTGACCACGTACATTATTAAGTCCTGCTATGATTTTGAAGTATATACTACTGAAATAACTAGAATGTTTGAAAAGTATACAATAAAGATAATTATTAACTAGGGTATGCATGAGGTTAAGGTTTGTGCATTGCTTGTAAAATCATTGCAAGAATCTCTTGAAAGGTCTTCAAGTAGTGCATTGGGCCCAGGCTCTGGGTACATAGCGAACCAGAAGGGGTGAGAGAGCAGTGAGACTTCTGCACCCATTTCCGTGAACTGTAACCTTAGGAGGAAACATTTCTTGCCCACTGCGGTCTGGGCTGCATGTGTTTCTGCAGTGTTGTTGTGTACAGGCCAAAGTGGAGAACAGGAAAACAAGAGGCCTGTCTCCGAGTGCCCTCATTTCCAGGAATGGTTATGAAAAGCAGGGCAACTAATCTCACTGGCAGGAGGGAGGAAGCCAGGGGCAGCCTCAAGTCCCTGAGTGCTGGGTCAGAGCGCCACAGCTGCCTGGGCTTCTGGGCCTCTTGAGACAGTCTACTCCAAACCTGAAAATCAGTTGTAACAGAGCCTTACTTAATAGAAGCAAGGGCTTTCTAGGTATTTTTGTTTATTCCCTTTGCTTTTGTTTTCCAGAGTTGTTTCCTCTATTTTTCTCTCCCAAGTCACTCGCTCTCTGGTTTAATTCTCTAAAAACCTGTAAGACTGCCTCCTTTTCCCTCTGCCCTGCTCCGGCATCTACAGCGATCCAATCTGAGCACTGTGTCCCGCTGTGTCTGGAACCTTTGTACTCACTGGAACCTTTTAGCTTCAGACCTATGCTTCTTCTGCTCCCAATTCATTCTGCATAGACTCGTCAGTTATTCTCATAGAAGTCCTGATCTTACTCGTCCCATTCAATAACATCCAACAGGTTTTGGCTTGCACGGACACAGTCATGTCCCTTAGCAAAGGGTACAGTTCCTATACTCTCTTAGTTTTCTGCTTTCTGCCACAGGCAGGTCTTTCAACCCCATATCCCAGGCTCCTCTTTCCTTCTTTCTTCCTCTCCCCTGTCACCCACCTCCCACCTCTCTCTGTCCCTCCCTCCTTCCTCCCTTTCTTTTTCTTCTGAGATAGGAATTTTCCACGTATTGTTCAAAGCTGGACTTAAACTCACTTTGTGGCCTAGACTTTGAACTCAATCTTCTCACCTCAGCCTTCTGCATGCTGGATTACAGGAACTGTCCCGTCAAGCCTGAGTAGATTCCAAATATTATTAAACTAAAAAGATAGTGAGATGAGGCTGGGGATTTGGCTCAGTAGTTCCAGCACCTGTCTTGCAAGCGCAGGGACCCACGTTCGATCCCCGGTGACCACATACCATACTGGGCGTGGAGACTCACATTCAGCAGCAACCAGTACCACATACCACAGGGCCAGGCGTGGTGGCTCGCGCCTGTAATCCCAGCACTCGGGAGGCAGAGGCAGGGGATTGCTGTGATGTGAGTTTGAGGCTGAGCTCAGGGCCAGCCTGAACCACAAAGCAAGACTCTGTCTCAAAAAAAAAAAAATATATATATATATAGTGGGATGATCCACATGCAGTCTTAAAAATAGTTTATTCTGTATTTTTAAGGTTTTGATATATTTTGTTTATTTTCTGCTGAAACATCCACAAGCTCTCCAAGTGTTAGACAATGTTGTCATCTTTTATTCCTTTTCTCTCCTGTGTTTATAGCTTCTTTTGCTCTACCTTTAATTTTCTTTACTTCATTTTGTTCATTCAATTCTTCTTTTGGTGGTCTTAAAACACATTTCTCTGTTGGTCTGTGTTGGAAATTGTATTTATTATTTTTATCTTAATTCAAAAATTATAAACCATGTCAAAGCATGTTGTCTTATCACAAGAAAATCTAAAGACCAAAATAATATGCCGCATAGTCTTGTACAATCTGGGTGGTATTTCACCCATGAATAACACTGTTTTCTCACGGTAAAGGAAATTTTTTCTCTACTTTTTCTACCAAAGCACTAATTTGTCATGGATTTCCTACTTCAACATTAGGTCAGTTGTGATAGTAGCTGGGCTTTGTTTTTGGCAGCCAGAGAAGAAGAAGCCTCTTTATATAGTAAAGTGAGAAAGCGTTATCTCAATTCACTCCTTCTCACCCACTGTTCTCACAGTAGACCTAAAAAAAGCAGCAGGCGGTGGCCATGCTACAGCCTGAACATCCGCTACTTCCTCCACCAGATCAATTCACTGTCCTTCACCTCAGCTTCCCACAAAGTCTCAGGACATGAGTGGAATGAAGACAAATTTTCTGCCAGAGCATAGTACACAGGGCCTGGAGTCTACCTGCCAATGGAGTCTGCTCATCACGTGGAGGACAAGAAGCAGAGAGCGAAGGACGAGACCGTAGGGGAGATACATCTTTTCAGTCATGCCCCAGTCACCTGCCTCTCCCAACAAATCTACTTCCTAGTAACAAGCAATTATGATGCCTTGATAGTCCAGTCACCTTCCAAACACATGAGGCTTTGGGGGCCATTTTAGTATAAACCATAATATCAAGTGACAGCTTTGCTGATTTACAACAAGCTATGTAAATAGCAACTTGTATATAAAATTTGTATGTACTCCTTTTCTATTGCTGTTTATTGCCGTCTAATAAGAACAAACATGGGTTCTACTGATGTCAACAGAGAGTTGCTGCAGTCAATTTATTCAAGAGGAGTGATTATTGTGGGTCTTACATGAGCAGATGAGCTGTAGATACATTTATGAATTTGGAAGTCTGTTTATACAAGCTAGAGAGGCTGACTTCTCTGTAACACGAGATCCATGACTTACTAGCAATGTAATCTCAGAAACTCATCTGTAAAGTGAAAGTAAATAATCACATTAACAACCTCATCGATTGTCGTGAGGATTAAATGCATTAATAGTAAAGCACTTGGAACAGTGCCTGGTAAAGAGGAAATGCTCTACAAATGTCGCCTATTGTTTTCATTCTAATAGGACCCTGGGCTTTTAGCCAGCAAAGCACAATAATATTGAATCTCATAGACACAGGGGAGAATTTTTGTCAGAAGTATACCGGAGAAGGTTTAGTAAGTACAGCTGCAGGAGATCTGGGAATTTCATACTACATTTGTTGTCTTTGGGGCTGAGAAATATAATTGATTTTCAGTTAATATTAGGAAATAACACTGGCATTGTTAATATATAAAATAATACAAAAGTAGTTGATACTTTTCCTATAATTAGTTTCCTGTAGACTTCTTTTCAAAAGATGCCTTTGGCTTTTTACATTAATATATTTTGTCTTAACCTAGCTGTGAGGAACTAAAGAAAGAGATGACAGAGTAGGAATGGCGGACCGAAGCTGTTACTATGTGGAAAGCCTCAGACTATAAATCTCCACAGTGTTAGTAACAGGCATAAAATCAACAACAATTGGGGGGACTTTATGTTACATAGTGGTGAAAAACAAGAGCATGATATTTTGGTTTCTTCACTGGGTAATTTAAAACTAAGTTATAATGTGAACACCCGCTGTACATATCATGTTACTTGAATTCAGCATCAATAAAAATTGTAAATAGGCTTAGTCATGTTACCTTTCAAAGTGAATACTATTCAAAACAAGTGTCCACACCAACAAAATAGTGTGAATATTGCCATAAATATTTTAACTAACATTTCAAATTCTGACTTCTGCCCTATTCAGATGGACTCTAATATGGTTAACACACATGTGCTGTTAGATGTTACTTTTATTCTAATGAGAAAACTGTTTAAAGTACTTGCAGCTTTTCAATAGCACAACCTCGAGAAAAAGAAAGGAACAGCAGTACCAAAACCTTAAGGGCATGGTGCAGTTGTATTCTTTGTATAGCATTCCTTTGATCTCTTTTAGAAGTCACCTCCTACCTTTTTGCTTTTAGATATAGTAGGTGTTTGAGATAGGATCTTGCTGTGTAGCCCAGGCTGGCCTGGAACTCGTTTGTGGTCCGTCTGTCTCAGCTTTCCATATGTTGAGATAATAGGTATGCACCATCACAATTGCATTGTACTATTTTTAAAAATCATAACCAGAGAAGAGGCATTTTTCAAAGGACAATGCTTCAGTTGGCCTGTTTCTAGTGGCTATTAAATAAAAGCATTCTCCTTCTGGGGGAAATAAGCAGCAATGGAAAAGTAATCATGGTTTCGTAGCATAATTCAATGACTAGGACGGCCAAGGAGACCCAAGAGAATAAAGGAGACGAGTCGAGGGCGGGACTCCAGGGCTGGGCCAGCTTGCGGGAGACTAGGCGCTGCCCCTGCGGCTCCTCCAGAGTTCTCGGTCCGCGGTCAACGCAGGCACAGGGAGCCGCCACCTGCCGGAGCGCGGGGCTGAGAGGCTCATGACAATGAGACCCGGAGAGGAGCGGCCGGTGGAGGGTGGCGCGTGCAACGGCGCCTCGGAGCTGGGGCTGCTGGAGCTGCTGAAGCTCCGCGCGGCCGAGCGCATCGACGAGGCCGCCGGGCGGCTGGACGCCCTGAGCCGCGCCATCTGGAGCGAGCCAGAGCTGGCCTACGAGGAGCACCGCGCGCACGACGTGCTGACGCACTTCTTCGAGCAGGAGCCGCCGGCCGCGTCCTGGGCGGTGCAGCCGCACTTCCAGCTGCCCACGGCCTTCCGCGCCGAGTGGGCGCCGCCGGGGGCCCGCGCGCAGGACGCGGAGGCGCGCGCGCTGCAGCTGGGCTTCCTCTGCGAGTACGACGCGCTGCCCGGCCTCGGCCACGCCTGCGGCCACAACCTCATCGCCGAGGTCGGCGCGGCGGCCGCGCTGGGCCTGCGGGCGGCCCTGGAGAGCCTCCCCGGGCCGCCGCCGCCGGTGAAGGTGAGGTGGGGCCGGGCAGGTGCAGGGACGAGCCCCGCGGGCGGCCTCGAGCCGGTGCGGGCCGGGAGCTGCCCACCAGCTGCACGCTGCAGGCTTCTTCCGTCTCTGAACTTGTAAACAACTCACTCAACTCTTCTTTAGGAAAGAACTTAGAACCGAGCCGGGTTTTTGTTTGGGTCACTATGAGTAAACTGAAAGCAAGTGTAGTTTGCTGACAAGGTTGTGCATTGTTGGGTAGGAAAACCTACACTTCTCTACAGACCTCCCTGTATCTGGTTTGTGGCCGTCTGAGCTATTATAATTTGAGTAATTGTATTCAGTTAGAAAGTTCTCAGTCCCTGGAACCACCAAACCTGTAGAAGTAGACACATTAATGGGAAAGCGAATAAACGCATGTGACATTGATAAGTTCATCCTTGTCTTACTTGTTTATGTTATGATTTTAATACCTGGGTTCTTTGAGCAGGCGAATGTGGTCTGTGTTTGTCATAATCTTGTGTTACTTTGGTTTTTCCAGATGATGTATTCATTCTGTGATGCGTTTATCATCACTCGGGTTAAGGGGAAAACAAACATTTTAATATTCTTAGCCTATTTATAGCTTTTCTCCTTTATTTTAACAGATCCAGCTCTCGTGGCTTTTTCTCTTAGGCTCTGTTCACTTTTCTGCCTCTGGTGGCTTGGTTTTGAATTTGGTGAGGTTTTCATCTTAGAGAGGGGGAAAAAGGTCCTTGGTATCGGGTGAAAACCTGGATTTTTACCTTTCACCAGACTTGCAAAGGTCTAAACTATCATCTGGAGACCTAGCAGACTTAATACGTCACAGATAAAGAGCAAAGACCAGTTTAACTTAAGAGCTTGGGTATAACTTAGAAAGAAAACTGGACTTTATGGTGGTTCTCAGCTTTAGCATGATTAACTGTTTTACCTAAAAATTGAATTTATGTTGGCTCTTTACAAGCCAGAACACTTCTGTCTTTTGTTTCATCGTGTTTCAATTGTTTGTAATACTTTCTCTTTGCTTTTTAAAACCGTTTGAAGAAGTTAAGCTTAAATACCAAAGTAAAATATATTTTGTTAAGTTCTCTTTTGTTTAATTAGGTGTTTGGTGACCAGTAAATCTGCCTGATTGAACTGGTGTAATCGAATTAGTAAGTTTGTATAACAATTAGCCATTTCTAACCGTGGTATTAAGATTTGTTTGATGCTCTTCATAAAAGATTAATGAGTTAATATTTTTAAAGAAGATAGTTCAGGCCTGAAGGTCAAGATAATCAATGCAAAATAATCTCGAGTGAAGAGCTGTTCTGTGACCTGGGGCATGACACTTCACTCTACCCAAATCACCCTTCTTAAGACATCTACTCACCTACCTCACAGGGCTGTTGTGGGGATAACTAGCAAGTCCCTGGAAAGTTTCTTACCTATAAAATGCTTACAAATAATTATATATAATTATTTATATTACTAAATAGCATAGCCATGAAGAAGCCTTAAGGAATAAGTCCTAGCAAATTTTGAGATACTATGTAATACTCATTTCTTTTTTTCCTAATTTTTGCTGTTAAAAAATTGGGGAAATTTTTTTAGTTCATTCTTTGCACCATATTAGTATAACAATGCAAATTCGATTTTGTGATTTTAGCATTGTATATGTACACCAACTGTACAAGTGTAGAACAAAACCTTTCTCCTTAATTTAAAGGCTCTGGTGAGACTGTGAATGCACATGCTAGGGAATCTGTTTGATATTTTCCCACTAGCATTTTTTATGTTTTACTCTGATATAGATATTTCTTTCTAGATAATTGTCTTGGGAACCCCTGCAGAAGAAGATGGTGGTGGCAAAATTGATTTACTTGAAGCAGGTGCTTTTCAAAACCTTGATGTTGTTTTTATGGCTCATCCATCCCAAGAGAACGCTGCTTATCTCCTGGATGTGGCTGAACATGAGTAAGTAATCAAGGTGAAGACCAACTTCTTAGTGGAAAACAGGCTGTGTCTTCTATGTCTAAATCAGAGATTAAACTTTCACATTTATGCATTTAAAAAGTAAATTGAGTTTGGTATAGTAGCATGTGCCTCTAGTCTGTGCTAATGAGGAGGAAGGATTAGTTGAGCTCATGAGTTCAAGACTAACCTGTGCAATATCATGAAACCCTGTATCAACAGAACTGCACAAAAGTAAATTGAAAGGTGATGATGTGGTATCTTGACTTACATCAGATGGCTTTTGGAAAGTGTGGTTTAATTGAGACTTGTTACGGTGTTCACACATGGACTATTAAAACAATGTCTTGAAACATAGGAATAATTAGTTAGCAGGGCATGGTGGCGTACATCTGTAATCCGAGCACACCGAGAGGCTGAGGCAGGTGCATTGCAAGTGAGCCCCACTTGGGCACTGGTAAGATCCTGACTCAAGATAAAAGGGCTGGGGATATAGCTGAGTGAGAGATCCCTGGGTTCAATCGCTGGTACTGCCAAAAATAAATAAAACAAACAAAAATTAAGAAACAGTATTGATATTCATATTCTGTCTTGACGAGATCAGGCACCTTCAGGGTGGTATGGCCATAGACTCACATTCTCTTTTTTTTTTTTTTTTTAAGGTTTTTTGAGACAGGGTCTCACTTTGTGGTTCAGGCTGGCCCTGAGCTCAGCCTCCGACTCACATCACAGCAATCCTCCCGCCTCTGCCTCCCGAGTGCTGGGATTACAGGCGTGAGCCACCACGCCCGGCTCATATTCTCTTTTGAACTCTGAGAAATACAGTCTTTTGGGAAATACTACTTTGAAGTGAAATTGCCTTTGTTACTTAAAAGATTTGCAAGAACCCTTTGGGGAAAAAACACACATCTCCACTTTATTTATTTTAATTTGATTTTTAACAAAGAGGATAAAGTATGTCCTGAGCACAGTGTAAAACCTGAATAACGTTGTGACTCTAATCTGATTTTCAGAAGTTGTCTTAATTTCAAATGCTATTTTCTTCTGACCTTCCCGCCATAAGAAAGAATCATTTGAATTTTTGCAGACTTAAAGAACCATCACAATGCAGTGAAAAGAAGACAGAGTTCTTCTTTTGTGTAATATTTAATCTGCAGATGTTCAATGGAGCCAAGTTGCCTTTCTCTCTAGAATGCTTTCTTTGCATCAGGCACACTGTTACATAATAAACTAATGCTCTATAACAAGTAAATTACAATGCTTTTACTATAGGTGACTTACACTCTAAATTTTAGCAACCTGAACTAGATTTGAGTAACAGTAATTGTCCTTGGATTTTGTTTTGTTTTCTTTTGCTTTTGAGACATGTAGTTTATCTGGCCTTAAACTCAATACATAGCCCACGCTGGCCTCGGACTTCCAGTGATTCTCTTGCTTCAGCCTCCTGAGTTCTAGGATTACAGATGTGTGGCTGCTGCGGCCTGCACAGCTGCTTGACTCCCCAAGGGGAAACAGATGAAAAAAACACATAGACATATATGTAAAGAAAAGCCAGGACCAGAAGGGACACAGCCCTCTGATGGAGAAACTGACGCAGAGCTCCTCCAGCAAGTTTATTTTATACAGCATCAGGGAGGCGTGTGCAGGGCAGATTCAGAGAGAACAAACTGTTGTTTTATGCTGAGACCGGGGGAAGTAGGACATTCTCAAGGTTAGCAGGGATGTTGCAGTTAAGTAACAAGGACTCAGAGCTGAAGGTTGGGAGCTGAATACGAGAGGTGTCTCTAACAGCGTAAAATCCTTGGAGCCAGGCTTTGAACATTGCTCATGAGTTCAGCTGAAGGCCCTCAGCTCCCTTGCTTCCGACCGCTCCCTACATGTGCCACCATGCCCAACTGGATTTTCTTCCTTTCAAGATCCTGGGAATTGAACTCAGGACTTTGTGCTTGCAAGGCAGATGGAGCACTGTGGAGCTACATCCGTGACCCAGAAAGTAATTTCAGATGATCTTTTCCTAGTGTGACTGTGAAATACTATGGAAAAGCATCCCATGCTGCTGCTTACCCTTGGGAAGGAGTAAATGCCTTAGATGCTGCTGTTCTTGCCTACAACAATCTGTCTGTGTTAAGACAGCAAATGAAACCAAGCTGGAGAATACATGGTATGGATGTCAAACACTTTGTACAATAGATACTGTTAAATATAGTTCAATGCAGCATAATTATGTAATATTAGATGGTTTTTAAAAATCACATAGAAATAATGTGCTTCATTTTAAAAATTTTTTATTGGTATATTTACATTTTGATCACATTCAACATTGAGAATTTGTACCTACGTGACACATCTTGATTCTTTTATTTTCCCCTTTCCCCTGCCCTTCCTACATCTCCCATCCCCTATTTACAAACTTTCTTCTATTACTATCAGTCTTTTCTTTGCCTTCTTTCTTTTCTCCTACCCACCCTTTCAGTGCATCATTTAAAAAATTTTAACCATATTTTCAGAAAATGATGTGACCAGATACAACAATGTTTGTATATGGGTGGGAGAATAGGAAAATTGAACATAAATAGAAATGGTCATCTTTTGAGTAATACAGTGGAAGGTTTTATGTAGGTGGCTACCTTCTTTCTGTGGATATTTAGAAGTTGGAATTGATTTCCACTGTCTTGATGATGATGTTTCCTCAATTTAAGATTAAATAACTGATTTTACTTAAAACCCATGAGCTGTTAAATCCTGAATAAATTCACTTAAAATTATGTGTATCACCATCCTATAAATCTAATAATTCAGTCCTGTTTCAAAAGTACAAATTTTATTTTTAGTTTACTTATGATTTAGGTAACTGTTATACCTGAGTATCATTTCTTTAACTGATTTTGCTATAGGCTAAGGTCAGTCAATCTGTAGTTGGATTTTTTTTAACCTACTTCCTTATCTTAGTTTCTTTAAAAGGAACAAATAAGATATTTTAGAGTAGACATATTTTATTAAGTAGGTCATATATATGAAATTAGATTTCGTATCTCTAGTTAATACTTTCAGTGGGTAAATCTTTGTTTTTTCTAATTCTAAATTTTTGGAGGCAGATTATAGAACCTGGTGATATTTTACTGTACTGGTTTTGTCTTGGTGTAAAAATTATTTTCCCAAACCTAAATGCCATTTAAAATATTCACAGGATCCTTAAAGAATGAGAGTAATTCTAGAACATAGCACCCCTTGTTTTAGGGATTTGCTCTCACTGTGTAGTCAGGCTGGCCTTGAACTCACCATCCTCCACTACAACCTCCTGAGTGTGGGGATGCCAGTTGCGGCATCACACTGGCTTGGCTGTATTTTTTAGGTGAAAAGTTTATCCAGCTATACTAGCGTAACTTTTTCAAGAAAACTTAAGATAGCACTATATTTTGTAGTTGTGTAATTTCCAACAATTTCTGTATAATCTAGATTATAATTCTGTGGGTTTGTTTAAGCTTAAAATCATGATCACCAAGCTTAATTCTAGTAATTTGGTTCTTTTTCTAGGAATAATTAAAAATGGTGGTGTAAAGCCTAATATCATTCCCTCTTACTCTGAATTACTCTATTACTGCCGTGCACCCTCAATGAAAGAACTTCAAGTCTTGACTAAAAAGGCAGAAGATTGCTTCAGAGCTGCAGCCTTGGCCACAGGGTGTACAGTAAGAACTTTTCAGAGTTAATAATAGTCACATCAATATGTGGGTTGAAGCTATTTATATTAAGTTAAATTGAAACTTATCTCTTTTTCATTGTCGATGGTTTTTGTTGTTGCTTTAGTGCTTGAGATTGAACCTAAGGCCTCATGTTTGCTCATGATATCTTGAATATGCAAATGAGTTGGCTGAATAGTTAATATGAAAATTTTTAATTATATATTTTATTCAATGTCTGCAATGGGAAAACTAAAGATCACCTCGCTTACACAGTAATTACAATAATCTGGTTACTGCTGCACTAGAATCCCTGTCTTTTTGCAGGTATATAGTTCTTTATTGGCAGAGGTGTTATTAGAATTGCTTTATAGGGGTCAGGGAGTTAGCTCAGTGGTTCCAGCGCCTGTCTTGCAAGCGCAAGGACCCGGGTTTGATTCCCTGACAACCACATACCATACTGGGCGTGGAGACTCACGCCCAGCAGCAACCAGTACCACATACCACAATGCCGGGCGTGGTGGCTCACGCCTGTAATCCCAGCACTTGCGAGGCAGAGGCAGGAGGATTGCTGTGATGTGAGTTTGAGGCTGAGCTCAGGGCCAGCCTGAACCACAAAGCGAGACCCTGTCTCAAAAAACCTAAAAAAAAAAGAATTACTTTATAGGAAATAGTTCCTAAAAAGAGTTTATGACAACCTCTGCAAAAGCTATTTTTGGTGTAGTGATATGGAAGTGTTTTGGCAATATAAATACCTATAGCTTGCTGGAATGGAAGTTAAAATAGACACAGATGTTTTGTTGAGCTGAACAGTAAAGTCAGTAATATTTAAGTATCAGGCTGTAGGATGAGTTTTTTTTTTTTAGGTTTTTTGAGACAGGGTCTCGCTTTTGTGGTTCAGGCTGGCCCTGAGCTCAGCCTCCAACTCACATCACAATCCTCCTGCCTCTGCCTCCTGAGTGCTGGGATTACAGGCGTGAGCCACCACGCCCGGCATTGTGGTATGTGGTACTGGTTGCTGCTGGGTGTGGGTCTCCACACCCAGTATTGTTATGTGGTTACCGGGGTATCGAACCTGGGCCCTTGCGCTTGCAAGACAGGCGCTGGAACCACTGAGCTAACTCCCCGGCCCTGTAGGATGAGTTTTTGAATTACACAAAATAAGAATCTTGCAGAGATTCTTGTCTCTTGGAGAGACAAGATCATGACCTGTGCCTCTCAGCCTTGCCAATTTTTTAGCCTTCAGAAACATTTAATATCCTGGACCTCTGTTTTCTTACTTGAAAACATAGGGATAATGCCATGATCTATTTTAGGGTTATTGTGAGAGGTAAATCAGATGTTGTAAAGACATTACAGCCTAGCTTTCATATGTATTACTTAGATTTTTCTGTATTTACTAGTCTAGTGATACATGACATTAACATAGTAGCATTGTCTCAAAGTAGCAGTAATTCCCCGACAGTGTATGTTAAGTGTTCTAGGAACACCGTGGATAGTAGATGTCAGGATGAATCTGAGACAGGAAAACCGTGCTCTAGAACTTAGAGGAAGGTGTCGTGGAAGATTATACATCTGAATTGAACTTTGAAGAATGATAGTATTACTTTCAGACATGTGAAGGACAGAGTGACTCATTCTCAGGTGGAGAATGTAGTCAGCAAAGAATGCAAAAATTTATGTTCAGAATTTTAAGCACTTATAAAATAGTCTTAGTTACCTTTTGTTGCCTGGACAAGATACTTGACACTCACAAGTTAAAAGTGGACTCATTTAGTACCACATGATTTTAATCTCAGTATTGCACACCGTAGGTTCTGCCAGCTCCAAGAAAGCTCCTCCTATGAGTGCATGAGGCTTTGGGGGAGGCATCTAGATATGTCATAATAAAATACACACTGAACTATTGTAATTAGCTAATACTTGAAAATTTACACTATTCCTTGAGTATAGAGCTCAATGTTATTAGATATGAATGTATATTTTGAAAAGTGTTTTACGAACTTCTTACATTTTGTTTGACTTGTGAGATCTGATTAGGTTGGCATTACTTCTGCCATAGATAGTGCCAAGGACAGAAGTGACCCTTACTATTTTATGATTAGCTTTTGCTAATGTTTTTGGAATTTGATTTGAGAGACTAGTACCCGTTTAGATTCTGTCAAAGCTAAGTCTAAATCTACATGGCTGGGCATGTGTAAACTGCTCCTGTGTTTTCATACACTTGAATTAATAGATGAGGACCATTTTTGGCTCTACTTTATTGTGCGGCTTCCATATGTCTTGGGGTTCCTCTCAGACCAGGCAGCAGTGTCAGTGACTGTTTGTATTCTGAATGTGTGTAACATAGAATCTTTCTTTTGGAGATGAAACCAAGAGTAGATTCCTCGAAGGAGAATTTTTGATGATCTCTGTCAAAATTACTTGGGGGTACTAGTATCAGAATTGAAATTTCTGGGTTTTCCCCAAATCCTTTTTTTAGATGATTGATGTTGACACTTTCAGGTAGTATAGAGCTTGGTAATGTTATAAGATTTGGCACATAAAGAAGAAGATAGGATTTTATGAATTCTCTTTATAAAAAATAAGAACACTTCTTTTTTAAGGTAATAGATTTGAGAGAATTAATATGTGGATGGGAAATTGCTCACTCTTTATATCTTTTCCTGTTTGAAAACCAGCCCTTGTTTGCATTTACTTAATTTGATTTTTTGAATTTTAAAATTATTTTATAATTTTTATTAGGTAGAAATTAAAGGTGGAGCACATGATTATTATAATGTTCTTCCCAATAAGAGCCTATGGAAAACTTATATGGAGAATGGAAAAAAACTGGGCATAGAATTCATTTCAGAAGATAAAATATTGAATGTCCCTTCAGGTAATTAAGTTCTTTTATTTATTGAGCTATTGGAGGAAAAGAAAGTGCTGTCTTTGGTCAAATGGTTTTGATTAAAGGTTTGGGTATAAGAAGGTACTGCTGCTATTTTAAGTGGTGTTCATACACTTAATGGTCAGGGAAAAGAAGCTAATATGATCTTTAATGAATGTAAAATGTCAAAGTAACAGGTTTGTTTTCAGTACTAGTCAACCCATTGTTTAGTCTACATTTGAAATGTTTCTAGTGTTGAACTTCACTTCTAATTTTATTTGACTGTATTTTAGTTTAGTTTAGTTTAGTTTGAGGCAGGGTCTCTCTTTTGTAGTTCAGGCTGGCCCTGAGCTCACTACGTCACTCAGGCAAACCTCAAACACACAGCAATCCTCCTGCCTCTGGCTCCCGAGTCCTGGGATTACAGGTGTGAGCCACCTTGCCTAGCATTGTGGTATGTGGTTACCAGGAATTGAACTTGGGACCTTGTCCTTGCAAGGCAGATGCCAGAACCACTGAGCTAAATCCCTGGCCCTCTTAATTTTTTTTTAATTGAGCTTTTTGGTATATTTTAAGTATAAATTATGATCACATTCATTATTGAGAATTTGTTCCTGTATGATATATCTTAATTCTTATTTTTCCCATTTTTCTGCCCTCTCTTGAGCCCTTTCACCCCCTTCACTTCTAATTTTGAAGTTAATAAAATGAGAGATGATAGAATTTTAATTTTTTCCTCAATCATCACAATAAACAGGTTAAGTACTTTATTACCTGGGGCATTTTCAGATTCTAAGGATGGTTATTAGAATTTAAATAATCATACTTGGAATTACTGAAGATTTATTTTCTTTTATAAGCATATTATCACTATACACCTGCAAGTTAGAGATGTATCTCCTAAATATAATAAATGCTAATGAATTAGACCCTAGAGGACTTGGTGGTAAAAATGGATGTCATTATCTTTAACTGAGTAAAGGAATTCCAGGACAGTATGGGGCCAGGGGCGTTGGGAGAGTGTTAACATATTAAATTTGAGGTGCTTATCTAATTTCTAAGAGAACTGTTGTATAGCCTTTTGAGTCTGAAACCCTGAAAGAAATCTAGATTGGAGACTTGGCAGTTGTTAGTATGTGGGAGGTAATCAGACCAGTACTAATGAGATTGTCTGAATTCGGAGAGGGAGAAGATTCCCAAAGTGAAATGTTAGGATCAGTAGTAGTTAAGATATGGCGAAGCACGGATGTAGCTCAGTGGTTCTGGCACTTGCCTCACCAGTGCAAGGTCCCAAGTACCAAAGTGGGGGGAAAAATGATATGGCAAAAAAGGAGCTTGAGAAGTAAATAGAGTAGTTAGAGAAAGCCAGATAGTCAGGGGAGAATGGAGTCAGGGAAGGCACAAGAGTAGAGAACTTGTAGAGCAGGAAAAAATAATGTCAGGTGCTGAAGGGACTGAGTACGATAAGTGTGATCTGTGTCTATTGGACCAGCAGTAAGAAACTTATGGACGATCTGGAAGAGAGTGTCAAAGGCTGAGTGAGACCAGATGCAAATCTCACTTCTCCACACATTGCATTTATATACTATTCAGTGGGTAGAGATTGCAAAGAAATGTCCTTTTTTAAGAGATACTAAAGAGCCTTCTTTTCTAAGATAGTTTGAAGGTAAAATAGATGCAGACTTGAGGGAGACGTGGAAAAGGCTTTTAAAAGAAGCACTTGACAGAAGTAGATGCAAGTACATATTTAGGAAGGAGGACAGCAGGTGAGAGAGGTCCTCCCTGGGAAGCCTTTGGTGATACACGGTGACCCTGGAGGTGGTGACCATTGAGTGCTAGAGATTTGCACAGAGATGAGTCGGCCAAGGATGTCGGAGGAGTGTGTATGTGCCCACATGCATTTTCTGAGCAGTACTGAGAGTTCAGCTCAGTGCTAAAGACTACGAGTTTGCTGTCAAGGCAGTTTCTTGGTTCTGTACTTGTTCCCTAGCATGTCTCTGCATTCGAGCTACAGGTGGAAAGAGACATGTTCAGATTGAGCCAATGTTTGCCTTATGTATAACAGACAAAACAGTAGAATAAAGAGGGTGATTTGGCTCTGATTTCTAGGCTTTAGGGTCATACCCATAAGTAAGTTGCTAAAATATGCAGCAGGCTTTAGTCCCTCTTGTTACTGTCTTCCATCTTGTGTATCTCCAGTTTCTGGAACCATTTCTGGCACTGTTAAGTGCTCAGTGAATGTTTTTCGAAATGGTATGCTTTTAGAGACCCTCAGAGCCTGGCCTCACCCGCCTTACTACATACCTAGGGAATTGAGAATATGTGCACGTTGTTTAATGTCTGCAAACCTTGGCTTCCTTCTGTGAAAAGTGAGAACTGTTCAAAAAATGAGAATAAACATGAAGCATGTAGAGTTATGTTTAGGACATGTTAATGTGAGAAGAATGTTAGCTGCTGTTACATATTTTGCTTTTATTCCATTACCACTTATTCTTGTGTAGTCTAGCTATGGCAGTGTCTGATGCATAACAAACATTCTGTAAATATACACTGAATGGACATAGGGTCTTATTTTTACTCTGATGTAGTCAACAACTGTCAGTTGTGTAAAAGACTGGATTCATGGTGATTTCAAAGTACCATTTCTTGCTCTATGGAGTCTCACAATCTAGTTTGTGAGACAGGTGTTAACCAATAACCCAATAAATGGAAAACTAAAACTGCATAGTTCTGTAAATTAGTAAACTAATAGAACACTGTGAGAGCCTGTGCTGAGGGAATTTGGCCTTCCCAGGAGGTGAAATAAGGCTTCTCCAAGGAAATGGTGTTTAACATGGTGTCTAAAGTAAAGTTGGTAAAGAGAAGACACTGTGTGCAGTCTGTGGTGGAGCACAGCATGCCGGATAGGAGGGGAAGAGAGGGAGCTTGTTATGAGATCAGCTTGGAAAGGTGAATGGAGTCAGAGCACCGGAACAATATTAGCAAGTAGGGTAGATGCCTCTAGACCAATTGGGAGACTGTTACATTAGTTCAGGAAGAAGTGATCTAGTGTAGAGTGCTTGGAAAGGGAAGACAGGTGTTGGTGAAGGTGACGAGAAGAGTGCCGTGATTCTGAGCTGTTTGGGAGGCATCGCTAACAGGTGAGCAGAGGTAGAAGGGGGTGAAAGAGCTCAAGGGGGGCAGGGTCCTCTGATCTGGCAGGTTGCCCCTTGGAAAGTTAAATAAGCAAAGGTAGACATGACAATCGTGAATTTGTTCGAATATATTGTTGGAAGTGATGGAGCCAGCCATCACCTGTTGGACAGTCCCTGAATGGGGGAGCGGGGATCAAGGAAAAAGACAGACAAGAGATAGAGTCAGGAGGACACCCAGCAATGAGGAGAGCTGAGCTCTCAGTGCTGAGTGCGCCGAGTTTATTTTCTCATGGCCTTTTATACAACAAGCTTAACAAGGAGCATCCCTTGCCACAATCTTCATCTGCCCACACCTGCTTCCACTCACCGCCCACGTCTTGGTCCCAATTACCCCTCATTATCGGTCAGTACAGTAAATACCTGCACGGGTCTTGTTGTTGATAGAGGTTACAAGTCAGCTTATCGCTCTCCACATGGAAATACATATGTTAAAGACCTCTGACAAGTGATAGCAAGTTGGCAGTTGGATTTACAAGCACGAAGCTTAAGAGAGAGGAAGAATTAATTAATTTGAGTTTGGTGGTTAATTAAAGCAGTCCTATGGACAGAATCTTGAGAAAATATGAGGCGTAAGAAATGGAAAGAGCCTAGAAATGAGTCTTAAGGTCAGAGGATACTGTCCCAAGAGAGAGGAAGGACAGAGGATACTGTCCAGAGAAAGAGAAGGGCCATCAGAGTTCACAGACAGGAAGAAAAGGCGCAGGCAAAGTGCAGTGCTACAGATAGGGCAAGTGAGAGTAGCTGTTGGGCTGGCGAGCAGCTCTGGGGGATGTTCTGAGGGCTGAGGGGCACGGACCGAGCGAATGAGGAGGGCAGTGCGAGCGTGAACGCCAGGACGGCTCTCCCAGAAGTTCACTTCTTCAGAGGTCTTCTAACAGGTAGAGCCGAGAGCTGAGTACGGGGTTCTGGTTACAATTTCATCATTCAAAAGGTTTAACCATCATACTTTTGTGTATTCTAAGGATCTACTGATTTCGGGAATGTTACTTTTGTGGTTCCTGGAATTCATCCATATTTTCACATTGGATCTGATGCATTAAATCATACTGAACAGTACACGGAAGCTGCAGGTAAGTGTCAGACGTGGATGTTTGTATGGTGTGCGCTCTGTCCCCGGGTTGTTTTTCCTATTTTGCTACCCAACATCACCTGAGAAAGTACTTTAGTGTGGTAGGCAGTTGGAGAGGCAATTCAGATATTAAGAAGTAACTTAAGGAATTAATTTTTAACAACTGTGGAGATATTTTAATTCATTATTTTTCTATTTTAGGATCACAGGAAGCTCAGTTCTATGCTTTACGTGTGGCTAAAGCTCTGGCAATGACTGCATTGGATGTTATTTTTAAACCAGGGTTGCTGGAAAAAATCAGAGAAGACTTTAAATTGAAACTTCAAGAAGAACAGTTTTTAAATACAGTAGAATAAAAGGAAGACTTCAAGTCATTTATGACTCAAGAGAAAGTGACAAGTGTTTCTTTAATCTTTTTAATGAAAGTGTGTTTATTTTTCAATCTTAAAGGCATAAGACTCTTTATGTAAGAAGGACAAGATGTAGAAAACACTCATCTAAAATGAAAATATTTGCAAATCTACACTTGCTCAAATTGTGATACTTCTCGAGTTGAAGTGATACTATTTCCTAAACCAGCTATGTGATACATGACTTATCACTGATAGTATCTTACAAATTTATATGTTGCATATTTGTAAAGGTCTAAGGAATTTCAAACCTTGAATTGACACAAGTTTTATCATCTGAGTGATAAACATATTCTCTGAAGTAGTTTTACAGTTCACATTCTAAATTTAGACAAAGTTTGTTTCAAATATCTGATTATAACTGTTTTAGTTTAGAAGAATTCTTCACGTGTAATAAAATAGGCTTTTAATTAGAAATGCTTGTTAGAAACAACCTGAAACTCAGGTACAAAGAATAAGCTTTGTTTTTACCATTTGAAGGAAAATGAGAATATTCTTTTTTACATGTAGCATTAAAATAACTCCTAATACAATGTGTAGAAACAGGAAAAATTACAAGCAGACAGGATTGGATGCTTCCTGTTAGGTGTTTGTGTGATAGCCCAGTCTAGGACTTGAAAGGCACTGGCCAACACCTACTGTATCTCTGAAATCCCAGTGCCCCCCAGGTCTGCCTTCTGCCTGGAAACCAGGCTGACTCACCTGACTGCACTGAGTTCTGAGCCTTCATAAGCCTTATCCTAGCCCAATATTTATTAAAAATCATTCTAAGTTTTTCCTGGTTGTTTAAGGTGAATTTCCTGAATATGATAACAGAATGTGAAAAATATCTGGTGAAACATATTTTATACTTTATTGCCAAGGGATGTTTTGAACAGAAATGAAAGGGGAGGAAAAGCGTGCATTTTTCTTCTCTGGTATAACATGTCTTTCGGGTCCTCTGATCTGCCAAGTTGCCCCTTGGAAAGTTAAATAGGATCACCTCCTCTTACAGTGTTCAAATAACTCCTAATTCCTATTCAATCTGAAATTATTTAGAAAGAGAAGGGTTAATAGTGAAGAAGTACTTTCTTCTGCATTGGGGGCTACAGACAATAGCCTGATTAAACAGACAGCCTACTTTTTTTATATAATCAGTGTGCTAAGAATAGTTTTTATATTTTTAAAGATTGTAAAACGAACGAAAGCAACAGATTGGATGATGTAACTTGCAAACTCTAAAATATTTATTATCTGTCTCTTAATAAAAAAACCTTGCCAGGCCTTATTCTATATAGTAAAATAAAATCCATTGCTCTTTGATTTACAGCATATCAAATTGTGTCCTGGGATAAAATTTAAAGCCTCTGTATTGAAAACACCAAGAAAGGGATTTAGATTTCCTGAGGTGTTGACTTTGATTAATCTATTATAGTGCCTTAGCAGTTTTGCCCTATACAGTAGAAAGTTTCCTGTCCAGTTTAACCTTTACCTCCCCTGGGACACATTTACCCTGTTGCTTTAGGATTTTCCTCCATGCAAGCACTCTCTCACTCTTCATATCACCATTTAGAACTTGACTGTATGTGCCACCTACTGTCTGATTATAGAAAGGAGAGGCCTCAGCTGAAGCCTCGGCCTCAATTAGCCTCAGCTGAGATACCTGCTTTCTATAAACAAATTTAGTTTTCTTTAGGAATTTTTAAAGTTCTCAAGTAGATATTTTAAAGATACCTGGTGTATATAAACAGATTTAGTTTCCTAGTTAGCAGTTTTTAAGTTCTCACATAGATACTTTAAAGTACTTCATATAAATTCTTGGATCCTAGACCACAAGGTTTATTTTCTAAAACCCTGATAAAAGTTTCAGTGATTATTAGTTGGTATTCCAACACATTAATACATCTGTTTGTGAAATGGCACAAGTTATTACTACTTGTACAAAATGTGATTTGTATGTAATTACTATACTTTTTAAAAACAAATGAGAGAAAATCCAAAATTAACATTCTGATATTAATGGTGTGTTTGCATTTGAATAAAGTTGCATATGAGAGCAAACTATGGAGTTGCAGCTGACACACAAAACAGTGATGAAATTTGTATAATCCTATGTGTCACGTCCTGGTACGGAGAACTAATATTTATGCACCATTAAGACTCGAACCACTTTGCAGTTTGCTATCTTTCTGTTGTAATTTAAAGTTTTTAGTTAAAATGTGGATTTATCCATTGGGATATGGCCACAGATTTATCGTGTCAAAGAACTGAACTGACAATCTCTAAGTCTGTCTAAAAGTATGGTTTTTTTGTTTGTTTTTTTGAGGCAGGGTCTCACTTTGTAGTTCGGGCTAGCCCTGAGCTCACTATGCATCCCAGCGTGGCCTTGAACTCTCGGCAGTTCTCCTGCCTCTGCCCTCCAAGTGCTGGGATTACAGATGCGAGCCATCACACCTGGAGTTAAAATATGTTTTTTAATCTTTGACATTTTACATTATTTTACTTTATCGGTTATTTAATATCATTCTGATATTTAAAAATCTCTTTTTTACTTTTCATATACCAATGAATTTATCTAGCTGTGTTACAACTAGAAGTATAAATAAAAACTTAAATTCTTGTATCTTTAGGAATTAACTACAGCTGATCTTCATTAAGTTGTTTGCATCTAGGAAACTGCTTCATTTGTAATTATAGTTTTTCTTTTGGAATTAACTTTACTCATATTTAAAGGTATATTTGCTAAGTGACTTAAATTTTCATAAACACACTTAGCTTAAATTACCATTTTTTATTGGTCATCACAGTTTGGATTAAAATTTCAAAGATTTTTGAATGCTTTTCTTCATTGGTAGGTTTTTTTTGTTTTTTTTGAGACAGGGTCTTGCTTTGTAGTTCAGGCTATCCGGCTATCCCTGAGCTCAGCCTTGAGCCCACAGCAGTCCTCCTGCCTCTGCCTCTCAAATGCTGGGATTACAGGTGTGAGCCACCACACCGGGCACTGTGGTACATGATTCTGATTACTGGTGGGCGTGAATCTCCATGCCCAGTTAATTGTTGTGTGTGATTACTGGATGAACATAGGCCCTTGCACTTGCAAGACAGGTGCCAGAACCACTGAGCCAAATCCCTGGCCCTTTATTGATAGGTTTTAAATTATACTTTTAATTTCATTGACTTCTATTGAGTTATTTAGAATCTGTATATCTTCTTGATTCAGCTTTGGTAATTCATGTATATCCATTTCTTCTGTTTTCCATTTTATAGGGTTCTCAAACCAGGTATTAATGATCTTTTGGATTTCTACAGGGTTTCTTGGTGATTTCACTGTTTTCATTCCTAATTGCATGAATTTGAGGGTTTTTTCCTTAGGGTTGGCTAGGGGTCTGTCAGTTTTATCTTTCAAAGAACGAGCTGTACTTTATTGATTCTTTATATTGTTTTCTTTGTCTTAATTGCATTACTTTTTGCTCTAATCTTTAATTTTCTCCCTTGTATGAGCTTTGAGCTTGACTTGCTCTTCTTTTTTAGAAGTTTGAGGTTCAGCATTTGGTTATTTATTTGAGCTTGTCCTATTTTCCTGATGTGAGAATTTACCGCTATAAATTTTCCTCATAGAACTGCTTTTTGGGGGCTGGGGATTTAGTTCAGTGGTTCTGGTGTCTGCCTTGTATGTGCAAGGTCCCAAGTTCAATTCCCAATACAAACAAAACAAAATAAAAAAAAAACAAAAAACTCCACAAAAACTAAGAACTGCTTTTATTGCATCCCCTAAGTTCATGTATGTGTACTGGCATTATCATTTAATTGTAGAAACTGTCTGATTTCTTCTGGGATTTCATCTGTGACCCACTGGTTGTTCACAAGGGTATTGTTTAATTTCCATGTGTTTATGAAGTTATTGTGGTTTCTTTTGCCGTCACTTTCCAGCTTTGTTGTACTGTGGTCTGATAATATACATGGGATAATTTCAGCCCCTTTGCATTTACTTAAGCAGGTTCTGTGAGCTAGTATATACTCTATTTTGTAGAAAGTCCCTGTGTAACTGAGAAGAATGTGTCTTCTGATGTTGTGAGGTGGAACACTCTGTACTTATCTACTAAATCCATTTGTTCAAAAATATGGTTTAGTTCTGATATTTCGCTGTTGATTTGTCTCATTGATCTGTTTATTTGTGACAGTGGAGTATTAATACACTACAATTGTATTAATGTACAAATTACAAAGTATTAATGTATTAGTGCTTATTGATTTTTCACGTCTGTTAATATTTATTTTATATTTGAGTGGACAGGTATTAGGTGCATACAATATATGTATGATGGGTATCTCTTCCTCTTGGATTGTTCCCTTAACAAGGATGTAGAAACTTTCTTTGTCTGTCTTGATAGTCTTGGTTTGAAATCATTTTGTGTGCAAGTAGAATAGCTACACTGCTTTTTCCTGAGTTCTTGTTGCATGGAGTATTGCTTTCCATCCATCTTGCCTCTGTGTCTTCCTTCTGTTCCTCCCTCCCTTCCTCCCTTCCTTCCTTTTAAAATTGTATTCCTGCATTGATTCTTATAAATTCTTTATGGTGTATATCTTTATTGCTAGTGTTAAGAACCTCTCAGAAGTGACTACTTCTCAGAGATGTATTCTAGGTGTATCTGGCTTTTGGATTTTTAGTCTGTTGCAAGATCCTACCTCTTCAATTGATTGGTAATGAAATATTGCTGCCTATTTGGTCTAACCTCTGGCTCTTTGGCACTGGCCTATAATATTGTTTATGACCCTATGACAAACCTAATCTTGGCCTGTAAGAAAGAACAATTGATTAGAACAATTATGTTACCTTGGCTAAAGTAGTACAATCAGTGGCAAACTGCAGTAACTATTAATTTCCATCCTTTATCCACATGGACAAGGTTTGTAGTTATATAATGAAATCTAAAACAAACCAGAAAATTGTGTACAGTAAACATCCTTTCAATATGGTCATTTTACCCTCAAAGGAGAAAATTTACAAAGGATTCGTGAAAAAAAATTATAAAATAGGAGAAGAGAAAATGATTACAAGCAAGGCTGGAGGAAGACAAAGGAAGTTGCAAGCTTTGAGAGCTGGTGAGCAAGACAGGAGAGGAAGAAAGAAGAAACAAATAAGAATAAAACAGTCTAGAAACAGTGTTCTGACCGATATAAAAACAAGGACAATCAAGAAGAAGAGAAAAAAATTAAAGGCAGAAAAAATTGTCCACTTCCAGGGGTGTCTGTGCTGTCACTGGTTGATACAGGGGGCAGATAGCAAGATCTGTGTTGACTGATCCCAACAAGCCAGCAGCAGGATTATGGGGTAGTGCATAACCAAGCAAGCCCAGGGTCCCTTTACTTCCACTGTAGTGGCTGTAAATTCTTGTAAGATTTACTTTATCTTAATAACATTGGATTAAGGGAACATCTGAAAGGTGCTGTCTTGGAATTTTTTTTTTTTTTTTTTTTTAGGTTTTTTGAGACAGGGGCTCACTTTGTAGTTCAGGCTGGCTCTGAACTCAGCCTCAAAGTCACATCACAGCAATCCTCCTGCCTCTGCCTCCCGAGTTCTGGGATTACAGGCATGAGCCACTACACCCGGCACTGTGGTATGTGGTACTGGTTGCTGCTGGGCGTGAGTCTCCACACCCAGTATTGTATGTGGTTACGGAGGATTGATCCCGGGTCCTTGCTCTTGCAAGACAGGTGCCAGAACCACTGAGCTAAATCTCTGGCCCTGTCTTGGAAATTTTTGAGGAAGTGTTTAAAAACTATTTTTAAATACTTGTGTCATTTCAGTCTGTTTGAATGAAAAAAAAATATGAAAGTCTTTTCTCAAACAATGATTTTCATTTTATAATATATTCTTTTAAAAACTTTGCATTAGTTTTTTGTTTTGTTTTGTTTTGTTTTGTTTTGTTTTATGCATTCCTAGCTTTTTACTTGAAATAATTTTTTGGAAAAAACAACATATAGACTAGTTTTCAAATTACCAAAATAAATTTTTATTATAAGATAAACCTATGGTAAACTACTTTTTAAACTTACTACTACAAGAATTTAATTGTATAGTTTGAACAATTACATAGTTTGAGGATGGTGCATTTTGATGTGAAGTTATAGTGCACACTTGAGTTATGACCGGCCTGACATATGAACAACTTGGATTACAACTAGAATTTTAGTTTTAAGTTATGAACAAAATCTTGAGCCAAAAATTCCTTGTTGCTTGGGATTTGTTGTTTTAGGAACATTTTGAAATCACATTCATTTAGGTTGTACCTTGCAACAAAAATTACAGGCCATATTTTGTATTTTTACTGAAATCTTTCTTCCTGCTTCAGTAGGTCTTCTCCAGTGCCACTTTTAGAAATGGCAAAAATCTAAGCAAAAGAAAATGGTGGAAATTTGGGATAGCTTACTTTTTATCTTTTAATAGCATTGTCTTGTTTTTACTTTTCCAAATAAATTAGACCTGGGCTCACTTCGATAGCACATATTCTAAAACAAAATAAATTAGACCTATAAAAGGCTGAAAGGGTTTTTATTTATTGGACAGCCACAAACTTTAGATAAGTTCCTTAGGGTTTAATGTTAAAAATTTCACAATAGTCATTTGATTCAGCCTGCCAGTCAAACTGTTGAAGATTATATAGGACTAAAGATATTGTCTGTACTGTATCTTACAGTCATTGGTATTGTGATTGTCTTATTTGGCCTAAACATGGAAGTTTTAACCCCCCCATAACTTTAAGGTTTTTATTAAAAAGTTTTACTTAATTTTATTATTTTCCTTCATTAAATTCCCAGCTCATATCTCTTAGTGTCACGAAAGATTTTTGTACTTGAAGGTTGTACTTGAAAATTATGCTATTTTCAGTGGAGTACTGAACTTGCAAATTACAAAAAATGAAAAAGCTGAAAGGTTCCCTTTTTTCTATGCATATACAGATGCAAGGCATAATTAGATGTTGGACACCTTACATAACCTTGTTTTAACGTGGATTTAATTCATTTACCTTCATTTAATTCTAAGGCCAAGTCCTGCATGTTGCCTTGCAAATGCATATTTTTGTACAATGACATTCAACTGTACAAAGCTATAAGTGTCACTTGAAGAAATGTAAACTCACCAATATGTCCATTGTCCTTGAAGTAAACCAAAGGGTATTTAATTACTTTGGGCCCAAGAGTAAAGGTGTGTCCTTGTACACACATGCTATTTATTATTAGAAATAAATAAAATGGAATAATAAGAAAATAAAAGTAAATTCAGAATATGGAAAAGCTAGAACATCCACTTGTTTTTTTGGTTTTTGTTTTTTGGTTTTTTTTAGGTTTTTTGAGACAGGGTCTCACTTTGTGGTTCAGGCTGGCCCTGAGCTCAGCCTCAAACTCACATCAGAGCAATCCTCCTGCCTCTGCCTCCCGAGTGCTGGGATTACAGGCTTGAGCCACCACGCCCGGCATTGTGGTATGTGGTACTGGTTGCTTCTGGGCGTGAGTCTCCACACCCAGTATTGTATGTGGATACTGGGGAATCGAACCCGGGCCCTTGCACTTGCAAGACAGGCACCGGAACCATGAAGCTAACTCCCCAGCCCAACATCCACTTGTTTTGAGAGTTTATGACAATACTGAAGAGAGCCAGCTAAAAGTTACTATTATAAATTACTGTTGCTCTATAAAATTTCATATGTATGCATAGGATAATATACTTTTTATTCCTGTAAGTACCAAGATTCCACATGCATAGCAACTCCTGAAATTCATTTGCTTAACACACTTGATTTTTGTTTGTTAATTTTGGACTTTTTTTTTTTTTTTTTTTGTACTAGGGATCAAATTCAGGACCTTGTGCATGCAATGCGGGTGCCAAACCACTGAGCTAAACTTTAGCCTAACACAGTTATTTTTAATAACGTCAAAATGAAACTGTCTTTTCCGTACATGCTTCATTGTCATTTTTGTGATTATGTCCACAGATGGTAGTCTTATGGCTGAAACTCACAAGTTCACGTTCCTAGAAGTGGAATGCAAGTACGGGATCAGGTTGTATCAGGAACTCCACTTGTTTCCAAAACACTCGCACAAAATGTTGGTATTATGGTTTTTACCTCTTCAGTGTCCCCCCCAACATCCCATGTGTTCAGAGAGAGAGCTTTGGGAAGGCGTTTGAATCATGAGAGCTCCAGCGCTGTCTAGTGGGTGAGTCCATTGCTGAGTTCACAGTCTGATGCGTGACTTGGAGGCAGTGGAGACTTTGAAGGGGGCCTCATTGAAGGGAATGAGTCATGGGGTTGTGACTGCAAAGATACGCTTTTTGTTTTCTTTCTCTCCTCTTTTCCTCTCTCCTTTTGTCTCTCCTTCTCCCCTCTCTTTGTCTTCTCCTTTCTGGCTGCCACAAGGTGAGCTGCTTTCCTCTGCTAAGCCCTTCCGTGATGTTTCTGCCTCACCGCAGGTCTAAACACAGTGGAGCAGCTAACTGGGCTGAAACCCTGAGCCAGAATAAACCTTTCTCACTTAAATGTGATTGGTGTCACTATTATGTCAGAGTGACGGAAAGCTAAGTGATGGAAATTTGAAAATATGAACCAGCCTTCCCACACAATAGTTTGAGAAGGGCTGTGCAGAATGTTGCTATTACTTGATGAATGAACGAGTGTATTGCTTGGTCAGAATATTTTCTTGTATTAGTGTTTATCTATTATGCATGACAGTCCAGTATTTGTCTGTTACCTATAGTACATTGACTGACTATTGGGTTAGAAGTCTTTCACTTACCTTGAAAGTGCTTTTTGTGGGGGGCCAGGGATTTAGCTCAGTGGTTCGAGCGCCTGTCTTGTAAGCAGAAGGGCCCGGGTTCAATCCCCCGTAACCGCATACAATACTGGGTGTGGAGACTCACGCCCACCAGCAATCAGTACCACATCCCACAGTGCTGGGCGTGGTGGTTTAGGACGTTGTGGTTTACACCTGTAATCCTAGCACTCAGGAGGCAGAGGCTCAGGGCTAGCCTGAACTACAAAGCGAGACCCTGTCTCAAAACCATCCCCCCCCCAAAAAAAAACAAAACAAAAAAAGAAAGTGCTTTTTGTACAATTAAGTTTACAGATATTACTTTTCCTTGATACCAATAGAAACCATTTTTATTCTAAGTCTATCATCACTGTCTATATGAATTATGAAAAAACATTGGTTAGGAATATGTAACACAGGAAGAGAACTTTGCCGCTAATTAAAAGCTGACTAGAGTAAAACCTCAATTTGCTAACTGGCTGGCATTTCTACACATCCTGTCCACATTAATGACATGAAATCCTCTATTCTAAAGTTCCTTTTGAACAGTCAAGCAGAGGTTACATGATGTTTGACTAGAGTTTTAATCAAGTATATTTTATCTTTAAAAATTAGGATATTCCTTGAAAGACACTTTATAAATGTATCCTGAGACCTCCTTCAACACAACTGCCATCTTAGTGCTTTTCCACCTTCATGTTTGAAGGTGTCTTCTCTCTCTCACTCGGAAAATCTTATCGTCTTGCAATACAGTTGCCTCCACTCTTAGAAAAAGTAATTAAGTTTAAGGGAGGTCCTTGAAATATGCCCTACAGAGAAGAGATGTAGGCACAGATGGGCGCAGAGGAAACATCATATGAGGACATAGTGAGTGGGTGGCCATTTGTGAGCCAGGAGCAGCAAGTCTTCTGGAGTAACCAGATCTGCCAATCCCTGACCTTGGACTTCAGCCTCCAGAGTTGTGGGGAAATAAAGTTCTGTTGTTTAAACCATGTGTTCTATGGAACTTTGCTGTGGTGGTTGTAGCAGACTAATAAAGCATGAGATATGTTGGCTGACTTGGTGAGAGAATCCCAAAGTAGGTGAAACTTCACGTGGTGTGTCAGTGTGTCATGGAAACCTAGGGGACTCAAGGTCCTTGGTGATGAGAAACAGCACAATAGCAAAGATGCCTGTGAAGAGTTTGGCTGCAATTGTCTCATAAAATAAAATGGAAAAAATGTTTTGAAATATTTTTAAATATCAAAAGTTAAATTTAGGGACTGAGGATTTTAGCTTAGTGGTTCTGGTGCCTGCCTTGCAAGCCCAAGGACCCAGATTCGATCCCTCGTAACCACATACAATACCAGGTGTGGTGACTTATGCCCAAGAGCAATCAGTACCACACACCACAATGCTGGGTGTGATGGCTCATGCCTGTAATCCCAGCACTCAAGAGACAGAGGCAGGAAGATTGCTGTGAGTTTGAGGCTGAGCTCAGGACTAGCCTGAACTACAAAGCAAGACCCTGTCTCAAAAAAAAGAGTTACATTTAATAATTTCATCTATATTCCTTTAAGTTTACTACTTGTGTTTGCCAAAACAATCTTGATGGGGCTTTCGCTGGGCAAATGGAAGATTGTCTCATAATTTGGATGTATTCAATGAGGGTTTTAAAAAAATTAGAGGGCCGGGGAGTTAGCTCAGTGGTTCCGGCGCCTGTCTTGCAAGCGCAAGGGACCCGGGTTCGATCCCAGGTAACCACATAACAATACTGGGTGTGGAGATTCAACCCAGCAGCAACCAGCACCACATACCACAGTGCCGGGCGTGGTGGCTCACGCCTGTAATCCCAGCCCTCGGGAGGCAGAGGCAGGAGGATTGTGATGTGAGTTTGAGGCTGAGCTCAGGGCCAGCCTGAACCACAAAAGCGAGACCCTGTCTCAAAAAACCTAAAAAAAAAAAAAAAAAAAAATTAGACTAAAACACAATATAACTCTGTAGAAAAATGCTACTATATTATTTAGTGCTGATCAAATTAACTTGTAAATGTTATTGTGTGTATAATTCACTTTATTAAAGTGAGTTTTAAATATGACAAATGCTATTTAGGTAAATTCAGTTAAAGTTGATCTACATAGTTTATAGACATAGCATAAAGAACTCTGTTTTAAAATAATACATGAAGTTAGAACCCTCTTTTTATCCCCCGCCTTTACAGCAGTCACCACCGGGCCACCCATCTGCCTGGCACAGAGGATGACTGTTTGCTGGTTCATAGAAAACGCTGGTATCCACTGAGTACAAATGCAGGTGTCCAGTGATGTCTTTCCTTTTCTTCTGCACTGTAATGTTCTTTTTAAGAAACTATGTATTTGTTGTGAGTTACAAATAGTCCCAAATTATGGATTTTCTTGAGTGTTGTTAATATAGAAGAAATTAGTCTCTTCCCAAGTTTCTCAGTGAGGATACCAGTTCATTTTGAATGAGGATCTGCTCCAAAGTAGAGATGTATGAAGCAGTGATTATGTGAAGAGAACACATACACAGGTTGTCTAGCCTAGTTATCTCTATCACAAAACAAAATACATGGGTCCAGGTATGTAGCTCAGTGGTGCCGTGTGCCTGCCTGGCAAGCACAAGATCTTGAGTTCAATCCCTCATACTGCACACACACACAAACAAAAGTATACACACCCTTTGAAATTTCCTACCAAAGAAATTCCACTAAGTCAGAAGCTATTATACCAATCTGAAGGGGTTTTCTTGTGAATATCAGCTTGTAAATAAGAATAATATTGAATATTGTTGCCTTTTGATAAACATGAAGAGATGCATAAAAATAAGTAAGACTATAAACTGGAGCATGAGTTTCTGTCATCGAGAGGATGTAGTACATGTAGATTCCATGCAAATGAGCTCTAGGTGCTTCCTGATTCCAAGTGGTTTGAAGAATATAATGACACTCAGAGGAAAGAAATCACTCGTGTGAATAAGCATCTGGACCTACGAGGGTGAACTGGTGTGTCCAAAACACGAGTGCTGAGCTTTTTTGGGACATCTGAGTAACAACATCAGTTGCTATGGTGTCACATTGCTGCAGCATCTTGTATGATGCTGCGTATACAACAGAAGGTTAATGAGTGCATGAATTGGCTTGTCAGTACAGTTTTGGAAAGCTAGAGAAAAGATAGTGAAAACATTGGTGGGAATGTTTTTAGAAAAAATATCTTGTTATTTTCATCTTATTAGGTTATTGCTATAGTACATACCATTAAAAAGTAGAATTTACCGAATTCTCTTTACCAAAACATCTATGAAAAAATAGACCAGTATATTAAATTGAATAAAATGTATGCTGCTGGAAAAATGATCCTGGAGTATTTGTCAATGGCGTGGGTGTTGATCCTCATGCTCACGTAGCTGCTTCTCGGACTCTTCCTCCTGGGGGAGCTCCTCTCCGAGGCCAGGGTCAGCTGCACCATCATCCTGTCAGGCTTCTCCCCATTTTCTGGCATATAGTTACCCAGGTCGTTCACCTCACCATCGCTGTAGCTGCCGTCAAGCATGACCGCACGGGGCTGAGGTAGTCCACAGGTACAGGGTAGCTGCAAACACAGCGGACACACGGGTGTGAGCTCAGCAGCACCCTTGGAAGCCCTATCACAGCAGCTGCATGGTGCAGAGGGTTGACTGTTATCTAGCTTCTTATAGTCCCACTTTGGGGGCAGGTAGGAAAATAATGGGGGTGCCACTTTAAACATCCTTAAATGGCACATAATCACTTTTGTTGAACTAAAGTCTATATAGTGACTCACAGAAAACAGCACAATGTCATACCAGAGACAAGAATGTATATGGTTAGAGTAATGGCCTAGTTCTCCGTGAGATGGTAAACACACTGGTCACTGATTAAAGTGTTCAAGACCACATTAGTGTGGGAATGTGTGCGTATGGTGTGGAAAGACCTTGTAGGGTTAGCTCACTGTTCTGTGGTTAGACTTTTCTGGAGGTTGATCATTCCATTGCAGACAGGAGGGAGAAAGGAAAGCCAAGTGGGAAGAAAATAACGTGGGGAATGATGGGAGATGTAGGAGGTCACATACGAGGGAAAGGCCCTGGAATGGAGGCTGCTCACCCTGAAGTGTTGTGTTGTTCTACTTCTATGTTCATACACAATTTATTCCACAATGTTAAAGTGTCATTTTCTTCTGGGATTCTGTCCCAGAACTCTGAACATCACCATGGCAAAAAAGGACTGTCTTAGTTAAGCTGGCTTAGTGGGTCCTGGAGTATGATAGGTGTCAAATGTTTCAGGGCATGAGAGCTGGAGCGCAGACTAGATCTCATATCATACTTTTGTATGTCATTTGCTTGCTCTTCACACGGGACTTGTGAAGGGAGTGGAGGAAAGGCACTAGGGCCCCACTTGACAGAGTCTGGCCGTCCACAGTCTCAGAACTGGATCAGGCCCAGCCCACCCAGACCCTCCCAGTGCTCAGGAAATCACCTTCTCCCGCAGCTTCCGCTCCTTCCGCTCCTGCACGGTGGTCAGGTAGTTGACAGCCGCGTACTCCAGCACCGAGAGGAACACGAACACGAAGCTGACCCAGAGGTAGATGTCCACGGCCTTGATGTAGGACACGCGGGGCATAGAGGCGTTCACGCCCGTGATGATGGTGGACATGGTCAGCACTGTCGTGATGCCTGCAGCAGGCAGTGACAGAGAGATCAGCACGTGCTCTCTCTCTTTTTTTTAATGTTTTTTGAGACAGGGTCTCACTTTGTGGTTCAGGCTGGCCCTGAGCTCAGCCTCAAACTCACATAACAGCAATCCTTCTGCCTCAGCCTCCCGAGTGCTGGGATAACAGGGGTGAGCCACCATGCCCAGCACTGTGGTATGTGGTGCTGATTGCTGCTGGGCATGAATCTCCATGCCCAGTATTGTATGTGGTTACTGGGGAATCGAACCCTGGTTCTTAAGTTTACAAGACAGGCGCCGGAACCACTGAGCTAAATCCCCGGCCCAGCATGTGCTCTCTTACTAAATTCCAGGTGACAGGGTGTCTGTTTCTCTGTCACTACTGCTCCCTCAGCCTAGAAAGTCTCTGCCTTGCCCCTCTGTCTGGCAAACACCAACTTACCTTTCAAGATTTTGCTTTTAGGAAAATTTCCATGTTCCTCTCCACAACACAATACTCCTTCACCCTCTACCACCTGTCTGCCTGCTGTGCTTCCACGTGTAACTTGGATGTTCATCACAGTTTGAATCATTTTATCCTTCTGCAGAAAACGCTAAATATTTTGGCATCAAGGTATTTCTTGCAATGCTTGTAAAAAGTGAGAAATAAGATTGCCAGGTTGGGCACAGTGGCTCGCACTACTATGAGCCTGGGTGCTGGGGCTGAGACAGGTGGAGGAGGGCAAGTCTGAGCCCTGGCTGGACAGTTTAGCTAGATTGTGTCCAAGATAAAAAATAAAAGAGGTTGGAGGTATAGCTTAGTGACAAAGCACCCCTGTGTTCAATTCCCAGTACTGGAGGGGGAAAAATCCCATGTAACTATTCAATCAAAGGGAGGAAAGATGTGAGGCTTATTCTGATAACTGAGTCCTTCGTGCTGTTGTAAAGTTCTGTAGTCCTGGACCTTATTAGCTTCCAGCCACCTTTGGCAGCCACGCCCTATGGGCCCCAGCTGCACACCTGACCATGCTGACTGGACTTAAGAGTTCATTTATACAGAGGAAGATGGCATTACCTTCATTTATAGGAGACCAATTAGAAAACTTGAAGAACAGTTACTGAGCACACTAACTGTTCGAGCAGCAGAACCACTGTTAGAGGACAGGGCAGCTGTCCATGGGAATTTGCCCAGGATTCCAAATTAAGCTCAGAACATTTGCTTGGCAAATGCCAAGTCACAGGGGACTGGGGTCACCCAGAGGCCAGTTCCAATCCATCTGCACTCAACCCTGGCGGGTCGCACCCTCCCTTGCAGCCCCTGCACTGTCTCAGCAGTAGTGGTGGGTAGGAGCAAGCGTACACAGTACTGTATGTAAAGTGAGAAAGAGTGGTGGCAACTTGCCACTGGTGGGAGGGACCTCCACTCTAGAGGAGGAATTTTTAGGCTGCAGTGTGCACAAGAATTACTTGGGAGAGTAAAATGCAAACTCCTGCACCTCCCTCAGATTCTGACTCTGCAGATGAGATACAAGACTCTTCATTTTTAATAATTTTCCTCAGGAGTCAGGCATTAAGATTCCTTGGGCCACTTTTTAACAAGCCCTGTTATAAAACAGTATTAGTTACACAGATGATTATAGAAATAAAGTCCAGGGTCCTCCTCTGGTGGCCTGTTTGAAAAGGCACCTATGAAAACCTGGAAACTGTTGCTATGTAGAGTCTTAAACATGGGATTTCTACCTATGAATCAGGATCTTGGGGAATTTTCAGGTTAGAATGCTAAAAGGAATATAGGATCAATTTGGAAAAAGTGGTTTTATCTGGAAGAAATTATTTATATTTTCAGATATTGGAATGCACACTGGAAATGTTTCTTACCTAAGGGAACTCTGGCAGGCACAGCTCTGCGGTCAATCCAAAAGGACACCCAGGACAGCATGACCATCAGGGTCGCAGGGAAATAGGTTTGGAGCAAGAAAAAGAAGATGTGGCGACGCAAAGTGAAATTAATATATAGACGATTGTACCAGCCTGGGAATACAAAGCAGAAAAGACAGCACGTATAGCTATTTGGCACCTTCATACAAAAAAAAAAAAGTCTTATTCAGAGAGTCATAAATGCCTTAGCCATTCCATGCTACCTTATCACATATTTATAAGACGCAAGGGAAAAAGCCAGGAAAGCAAGGATTATACGCTAACTCACACTATCTGAGTAAATCCATCCCCAGAACACCACCCTGCGGTCCTAAACACAAAGGGAAGCCCTAGAGAAAGTCATTTAAACTCACTACTACAATTCTGGTCTAGAACCCAGAGTCCTCTCTGTCACCTTGAGTGCCTGTTAGAAATTCCTAGGCCACAGCCTCCTGAAGCAGAATCTCCCATTAGTAGCTTCCCCATGTGATTTGTGTATGTGCCAGAGATTGAGAAGCATAGTATAAGCAGGTGAATTTCTTTGGAGGTGGGGGAGTCTAAAGATACACAGCTAAACACAATATTACATTTAGGTACGAGTGAGTGAGCTCTTAACCAGCCATGCCTTGATCTGCCCTTGTGTTCTTTTTTTGTTTTGAGACAGGGTCTTGCTTTGTAGTTCAGGCTGGTCCTGAGCTCAGCCTCCAATGCACATCACAGCAATCCTCCTGCTTCTGCCTCCTGAGTGCTGGGGTTACAGGCATGAGCCACCACACCCGGCACTGTGGTATGTGGTACTGATTGCTGGTGGGCGTGAGTCTCCACACCCAGTATTATATGTGGTTACTGGGGATCAAACCCTGGGCCCTTGCGCTTGCAAGACAGGCGCGGGAACCACTGAGCTATATCCCCAGCCCTGCCCTTGTGTTCTTTACAAGGAAAAAAGATGCAAGGAGGAGGTGAAGAGAAAGAAAGGGTGGTAGAAGGAAAAGGAAAAGGTAGAAGTATGAGATGCCTCGGACTGAGAATAGTGGGGACATGGAAGCATTAAATTGGAAGTTGGTGTCGTGGGAACTGTGTTGGGCCTGCCTCTTGGAGCCAGGAAGTGATTGTAGAGAGTCCATCAGAAGGCTGAGACTTAAAAGAGCCAGGCTTTGTTGAGCAAAGGATTGCCATGCTGGACTGGAGGAAACTGGTTCTCTCAGTGAGTAGGCGGCTAGGTGTACTTACGAGTGTACACATCCGTGTACAGTCAGTCACACAAGGTTTTAGCAAGAGCAACTACATAAAGATGGAACAAAATCGTCATCCTGTAAGGTGCTTGGTCAAAACAGAGGCCTGGAGGGAGAAAGCGAACCTCTGAAGTTTAGGGAGTGCTGGCTGAGGGCCTGGAAGGACACGGAGTATGCCCTCAGGCAATGAGTGAAAGGTGTAGGTGTGTAGGAATGGGCGTGTGGACAGCCTGTCAAGACCCGTGACCCCAACAGGAAAACGCTTGTCCACGGGGGAATGACGAGTTCCTGCACTCAGGGTTAACGGAGGGTCATCGAGAGGAGCTGTGTGGACAGCATAGCAGAAGAGATTGGGTAATAGCGGGGCACTCAGAGGTCCCGGCTGAAGCACGGAGAATACCAATGGAAAGTAAATTGAAATTGGAGGGGTCATCAGGAGTGAGTACATCAGGGGTGAGATCCACCTGCTTAGCTCATTGTGATTGTCTCAAACCTGCTGACACGGCTTATGCTGACTCATATCTCCCAGGTATCACTTCTGATGGACTGGTGGCATAAAAAGTGGCTTCCACCCTATGTCTGCTACAAGCTAGACTTCATCAAGCTTTCTCATTTTTGATTTCAAGTCAAGTCATAGGCTCTACTCACTTGATAACAACACCTTTCCTGAATTAGAGGATAAATCCACACCTTCCCAGGTGCTTGGCCCCTATTCCACGCTCACCTGTGCTGCTATAGAAAGCTAGTTTAGTGGTCGTGTGGAATTCTTGAATGAGGAACTGGGAGAGTGAGATCCGCTCATCTGTCTTTAAGGAGTCATTGCCTTTTTTCCAGTAGAGCATGAGGTCATCTTCCGTGTAGGCATCTGCAAAGACGGGGGCCAGCGTCAGGCACCGCGTGGCGAGCCAGGATGGTCTAGGGGTAGGGGCTATATGGGAGCTGTTCATTCTGATCTCTCAAACAAGCTACTGAACTGGAATTATGTTAAGATAGTTTGAATAAACACATTGCATTCTAAGCAAAGCAAGACAAACTGTAGAAAGGACAAATCTAGCTCTCCCTGCTCTTCTGAAAGTCATCAGACAATCTCAAGGTCAAATGCTCACGATCCCTGAAAAAGAACTCAGCTCAACAGGGTAGCCTGTAATTTTTAGTTTAAACAAAATGAAATTGCTATTTTGTAGGTAAAAATTTTACCTAGTCCATCCCTATAAACCAAGAATCATTTAATCTTTATTTTCTTTCTTTCAAAGTGTAGGAACTCATCAAATGATGACAAACACCTTTAAGCACCATCAGGTAATAAGGACTATATTTTATCAAGAGACAACCCATGAAGAAATTGGGGTAGAATGAGACCTTCTCCTGCAGCCTCTACTTGTGTGAGCCCACTCAAAATAAACCTGAAATGGCCCCATGATCACCACACTATCTGGTGCTACCATTTCCCAACACCATGCCCTTCAGGTGAATTCTCTTCCTAGTCCAATTGCACAGATCTACCTGCAGCCTGGGCCTGACAGAGGTAAAATCTAATGGAGTCACCAGTTCTATGCATCCAAGGGTAGACTACTGTTTCTGGGGCTCCCTAATACCATGTGATTCCCATTTTTCCAACCTTTGGTCTATGTGATAGATTTCTTATGTCATCTTGGCTGGCTATAGTACAGTTATTCAATCAGATACTAATCTGTACAGGTACTTTATAGATGTGACTTGTATCTACAACTGATGGACTTGAAGTAGAGATTACCCTGGGGAATCTAGATGGGCCCAGTCCAGTCAAGGGAAAAGTCTGAAGAGCAGTACTGAGGTTTCCTGAAAGAGCTTCTCTATGTGGGCTGTGGTATTGGTGCCTGTCTGAGACTTCTTAGGCTGCCGTCTTTATGGCCTGTTCTACAGGCACAGGAGAACAGAGCTGGCCTCCTAACCCTGGAGCCAATTCCTTGCAATACATCTCTTACTAAGAATATCTTGTTGGTTCTGCTTCTCTGGAAGAACCATGACAGCCAAAGCTTGGAATAAGGTATGTTACAGATGGTGGCAGAGGCTGCCCCTGGCCAAGCGGGAAAAACACGGCTGTGGGGCCAACACATTTGGTATCTCAGCCTGACTTTGCCGCTCACTTCTGTGTCCAAAGCAAGTGTCATCTTCCTCTGAATGTCAGGAATCATATTCTCACCGTGCACAATGTTCTATTTTCTCCACATCCTCACAAGACTGTTTTCCGGTTTTTAATGGCAGCCATCTTAATAATTATGAGGCTGTCTCTTCCTATACTGATGTGGATTTCTCTGATAAATAGTGACGTGGACCATCTTGTCATGTGCCCTTTAGCCATTTAGATACATTCTTTTGAGAAATATCTCTTTGAGTCCTTTGTCCATTTTTAGAGCAGTTTGTTGCTTTAAATTTTAGCAGTTTCTTACACTTGTGGCTATCAGTAACATATCAGATATGCCAATATTTCCTTCCATTTTGTGGGTTGCCTTTGACTTTGTTGATAATGGTGTGTGTGTGTGTGTGTGAGAGAGAGAGAGAGAGAGATGCTGGGTCCTACATGTTCTACACAAATGTTGTAACACTAAACTACAACCCCAGCTACCTGATACTATTTTCTGATGTACAGAATATTAAAATTTTTCATGAAATCTGACTTGTCCATTTTTTTTTTGTTGCTGTGCCTGTGATATCATGGATCCTAGTCTTTAAACTTTTCTAGAACTTACCTGTACATGCAAGTTTCCTGAGGTCTATTGGTTGCACTTGAATCACTATGAACTCTGCGCAGATTCTGCTCCCTAGAATAATTATTGCCAAACTTCTTATTGCCAGGAAATCCCTTCTCCAGCAGAAACCATGTTTATAAGAGTAATAAAAGAGAGGAAAAACAAGCTCTCTAGATGGACTCCGTTTAAGCATGCATGTATGCATGAATGTGTGTGTGCATGCATGTGTGCGGGTGTGTGTGTGTGTGTGTGTGTGTTGGGCTAAGGGCTTGGAAGGACACCCAGTTTTGCATAGCCATCAACTCCCCTTCCCAGCAGTTGCCCTGGGACACTCCTGGGTCCAATGTGGTTTGAAACTGTTGTCATAGGACATTAGAAGGGTCAATTGTAGGACTAGAAACTTTTGGATCCAAATCCACCCCTGATTTTTAAAACCACCTTAGACTCAGCTTTAACCTAAATAACTTTTATAACTTTTATAACTTTTATAAGCATAGCCACAAGTGAGGAATGGCTACTGTTCCTGCTGCTGGCAGTCAGAGGTGTTTAGAATTATTTTGAAACTGCTCATGCCTAGGCACAGTTCTACTCACAGCTTTCGATTTCAAGTGAGCATGTTTGTGTGTCAAGGGGAAATCGGCTGAAATCCATGTTGCACATAGCAGTCACTGTGACCCTAAAAACAAGAAGACAAATCCAAGATTTCAGGGCCTGCAAGACAAGTACACAATGGTAAAGCAAACAGAAAAAAACCTCTACTTCCTTATAATATAACTTATCTTTCTATATCTCATAAGCCATGTGTTAAAATTTACATAAGAAGGGCTGGGGATTTAGTTCAGTGGTTCCGGTGCCTGCCTTGCAAGCACAAGGGCCTAGGTTCGATCCCCAGTAACCACATATAACAACAATGCAGGGAATGGAGACTTACTCCCACCAGCTTGATCAGTATCACATACTACAGTGCCAGGTGTAGTGGCTCACACCTGTAATCCCAGCACTCGGGAGGCAGAGGCAGGAGGTTGGCTGTAAGTTCCAGGCTTGCCTGGGCTACATAATGAGCTCAGGGCCAGCCTAAACTACAAAGCAAGGCCCTGTCTCAAAAACATAGAACAAAATTTGAAAAAATTTAGGTAAGCCTCTGAGTACTCTCTTTGGAGGACTCAAGGACATATATATTTAAACTAGGATCAGTACACAGCGAACAAAATGTGTCCTAGGGTCCTAGCACGTTCAACATTTTAAAGAAGCAATAGTCTCAATCAATATAACCAAGTGAAATAAAGCTAATGTGAATTGGCCTTCGTGCATGCTTGCATGTGTGTGTACGTGTATGTTGCCGGGTCTCAGCTGCATGCATGCTAGGATCACTGAAAAATTGATTGTACTAACATGCAAACACTAGCATGTAGTGATTTTGTTTCAGACTTTACACAGGAAAGTAGGCATTTGCACCAAAGAATAAGCAAGTGCACATCATTAGTCACACATGAGAAGTTTCCCATCCAGTGGGAAGTTTTACACTATGACATGATTAAGAATTTTTGCATGTAGTTTTTTCTCCAACCACACAAAATTTGGTATGTATGAACTATATAATAATCTGCATAATTCATGCCTAAAAAGAAACACATGATGTTTGTTTGTTTATTTATTTATTTAGAGACTGGGTCTCATTTTATAGTTCAGGCTAACCCTGAATTCACCGTGTAGCCCAGGCCAGACTCAAACTCTCGGCAATTCTGCCTCTGCCTCCCAAGAGCTGGGATTACAGGTGTGAGTGACCATGTCTGGCTGTATACTTTTTATTTGAATGGAAAAAGGGAAAGAACATTCTCAAAATGGAATTTTCCAGATATTTTCCTCACTTTGAGCATGAAATGCTTGTGTCCTGTTGGGTATTTTGGATCACTGGCAGCTAGACAATCTAATGTTTACTTAAAACCCTGCTAATCAAGGTGTGTTGGAATGTGCTGGGAGGGGAATGGAGCATTCGCTGCCTCAGACACCCGATAAGTGGATGTCCATATTTTTGGGTGAAGTGTAACTATGACCCGTGACATCACCAGCAAGAAAAAAAATAGAAACTAAGTTTGAGGACACCTAGGCCTAGCTATAGAGACATGAAATATCAAATGCAGGACTTTTTTGTTAAATGAATCGGAGAATCGAACATCTCTTTGAATGAGCTTATATGCAAACAGATATTTTTTGAATCGCAGACATCTTCAGACTAGCTCTTCCTGCCCTGAGTGGATGCTTTTCCACTCATAACCTATATATTGAACAAGTGTCTGTGATGTAACCTGAACCCATGCTTCTTTTTGTTTCTCCCTGTGCTTTTAAATCAGTTTACTGGGGAGGATTATCCCTGCCCCGGTATGGGGACTTGGCAGGTCCCGTGCTTTTTCTGCTCCCTCTCATGAGACAGTCAAAACTCTTGTAAGCTACAGACCACATCTCAATTCAGATATGAGGCATTTTGGTCTGAGATGTTAATCATGACTTCAAATTGCATTCCCAGTAAGAGTTGTGCTCTCCTTCATCCCTGGAGATATACAGCTGGCATTTGAGCAGCTGATTTCTGCCCATGTCTCATCACTACCATGAGAGGTAGAAATGAGAGGAAAGAGCTAGGAGGCCTGAGAGAGTGTCCGGGCTGAGTGGCTTCATGCTCTATGGATCTTCCACACGGGGAAGCTGATATTCACCCCGCCCCCGGATTGGCTGCAGCCAGCTAGGTGCCCCATGCTACAAATCTGTGGTCAGTAGCAACTCCTCTGCTTCACTCACCATGACTCCACACACCCTCAGCTGTCCCCCAACACTCCTGGGGTACAGACTGAACCCACTGCAGCAAGGACTTCTGGCTGTGTCCCCAGGCCAGCTAGACAGTTTCCTTCTCCCCTCAAACTGTCCAGAGCTCTCCACCTGCCTGCACACACTTGCCGAGCTCCCCAGGGGTCCCAGGGAGACCCCCTCACGGCATGCCCTGGCTCTCTCCAGACATACTGCACATGTCTCTTCTTCCTCCTAGCCATTAACTCTTTTATAGTTTGACTTCAAGAGCCATGGAATGACTCAACATTCCTCAGTAAAATCTATCCAGTGTGATGGAACACCTCATTTGTGAATTTTGCCTTTTAGTTGGGTGCCTAGGACACTTAGATTTTGCCGCCATGCCTTCAGCTCCCTGCCCCTCTGCCTGCTGGCAATAGCCACATTTCTGTTTGCACTCTTTCCATTTTGTTCTACCTGTGTCCTTCACTATGCTGCAGTCACATAAGAGTGGTGATTGCATCACTTATCTTTATATCTTCAGTCTGAGACAGGACCTGACAAGGTTCTTATTAAAAATCTATTGACTGTGGCTGGGCTATCACTGAGTGGGAAAGAGCTTGTTTACATGGATGAGGCTCTGGGTTTAATCCACAGCACCACAAAAACAAATCAAAATAAACAGAAATCTGTTCAAAGAATGAATAGGTAAATAGGTGGGATATGTAGGTCAAGAGTAAACTTAGGAGCCAACCAGCTGCTGACAGACCTGCTGATGTCCACGAACTCCACCGTGTCCCTGAAATGAATCTTGGTGGTAGTGCTCCGTAACTTAGGCCTCACTTTTTTCATTTAGATCAAACAAACATATGCTCTTGTTTGCTATGAAAAATCAAATGATCTGCTTTGGAGCATGAAGACAAGGAAGATGCGTGTCCGCGGTGAGGCTCGCTGAGGTTCTCCCTGAGCATGAGCTTTCCCTGTTTCCTGGTCCTTCTCGTGGTCACAGCCAGTGGCGCACCACACTAGACTTTTATAACTAGATTTATAATTAGAGACTTTTTAATTATATACTTTTTATTTATAATGATAGGCTTTTCTAATTAGATATTCCAGAAGTTTTTAAGCCAGTTATTAACGCTATCACTGAAAATTAAAAAGCTATTGCTATGGGTGGAATGTATATTGTTATTCCAAAAATCTATACATTACAACTTAAACCACAAAGCGCTGGTCTTAAGAGGCAAGGAAGGTCTTTGGAGGTGACTCGGCCACAGGCCTCTGTTCCTGGGATGGGATTAGTGCCTTTGTGAAGGTGTGAAAGGAAGCCGGCCAGCTTTCTTCCCCTGACCACCCTTCCCCCATGTGAGGACAGAGTAAGAAGATGCTGTGAGAGGAACGGGCCCTCACCATGCGCCAAAGCCCAACACGTGGATCTTGTACTTCCTAGACCTCTGAGAAAATAAATTTCCAATCCTTTAACACTTATTTGTTTTTTATGGCACTGGAGATGAACCCAGGACTTCACACATGTCAAGCAAGAACTCTACCACTGAGCTCTACCCTCAATCCTTGATTAATATTATTTCATTTTGTTTTGTTTTGAGACAGGATCTTACTAAGTTGCCCAAACTAGGCTTAAATTGGAGCTGTTCCTGCCTCAGCCTTGCAGGAGCTGCAGTTACAGGCACATGCTACTATGCTGTGTTTGGATTTTTGGTACCGGGGATGGGACTCAGGATCTGACGCTTGCTGGGCAAGTGTGGTGCTGCAGAGCTATATCTGCGGCCTAATATCATTAGATTTTTAAGAGTGCAGCAAACTGAGGAAACATTCTTTTAGTATCTAAAAACTATTATTCAACTTAGCAAAAATATTGCTCATTTCTTTGATGAATAAGTTCCCACACCATACTTCTTTGTCCCACTTTTGTCTTATAACACACACAAGAATATCAACCAACATTCTTCAGATTTACACTCAATTGTCAGTCATGTAAGTGAAAAAAATGAATATAAGCATTGACTCATAGTCTGACTTTTCAGAACTATTGTTGGTGGTGGAGTTATAAAAACTGGTAAAGCTTTTTGTAAGATAAAGTAGATACTCATGCTTCAGCTATATGTTTATGGAATTTATAATAAGAATATTATATATATATATATTACTCTTACTATTATATAAATCATGTGCTTGACATCAGTAAAGACTTCGTGTCCTTGTACTTCACCCAGACACACAGCTGCTAAACACTTGTTCACACACCAATGCTCGTGTGTTCTACAGTCTAGTTCTTTGCATCCCTAGGCTGTGCTAGGGTGTTGTTTTATTGGTGGATTTTGAATCCTAAGATACCCTAATAACCTATCAGAAATGAGGGCTTCAAGGAGAATGTGTCCTATCTCCTTGACCCCTAAGGGAGATGGTATTTTAAGCCTTGGAGATGAAAATTTCATAACGCCACTTTAAGTCTGGTACCTGCTTAGGTTCATCTTTATTAGTCATCAGGACACAGGCAAAAGCAGGCCCATAAACCGGAACTGCACCCTCCATGCCAGGAGCAAATCCCGGGACTAACTGCAGCCCTTCCCTGCGGGGACCTGAGCTCATATCCACTCTCCCTCCCAGGGAAATGACCCCATGCTGCATGCTGTCGAGGGCAAGCCTTAGTGGTTCAAGGCTCTAGCAGCAGTGAAACATTTTCAAAGCATTTGCACTCATGAAAAGATTTTATACTTTAAATTATAAAAGTGATGCCTTGAATGTCATTTTCAAAAGAAAAATGTGCAAGTGGCTGGCCAGATGGTGCAAAAGACTTTTTAAAACTAAAGTCCTAAATATATATTCCAAAACTAGGGGCCAGAGATCTGAAAAGACAAGTTTGTTTTGTTTTGTTTTGTTTTTAGATAGGGTTTCACTCTGTAGTCCAGGGTGACCTTAAACTTGCAATCTTCCTGTCTCAACCTCTGATATACTGGGATTATGAGTATGTGGACCACACCAAGTTAAATTTTTTTTTTTATCAAAGTAAACTTTCAAAAATTAAAACATATTGGATAAGGCATAAACCATATTATCTTGAGAAATTCCTCCAAATATATTTCCAAGCATGAATAATTCTTTTAAAAAATTTCTACTCAGGGGCTGGAGATTTAGCTCAGTGGTTCCATCATCTACCTTGCAAGCATAAGGTCCCAAGTTCAGTCTCCAGTAACCACATACCACAATGCCAGGAATGGTGATTCATGCCCATCAGCAATCAGTACCACACACCACAGTGCCAGGCATGGTGGCTCATGCCTGTAACTCCAGCACTCAGGAGGTATACACAAGAGGATTGCTGTGAGTTCCAGGCTTGTCTGGGTTACATAGTGAACACAGGGCCAGTCTGAACTACAAAGCAAGACCCTGTCTCAAAAAAACAATCTATTCAGATGTAAAATTAGTATTCCTTGATATTGAAAAATTTGGCAGCTGTTTAAAAGTCAAATATTCAAAAGCAAAATAGCTGGTATAAGGGGAAAGGATTTATGGTTCCAGTGGTTCCAGTACCTGCCTCACAAGCTCAAAGACACAAGTCTGAGCCCTAGTACAAAAAAAAAAAAAAAAAAGGCTAGTATAAAGCAATATCTGGTGAAGCTGCAGGGCCTGCACTCCTCCCACCTGAGGCTGTAGAGCACCTTTCCATCAGGCTGGACACGCAGCATGACATTGTCAGTGGTGGTGTCATGGATGAAAGAGCGCTTGGAGTGCACGAAGAACATGTCCGGGACCCAGATCTTCTTTACCAGCCGGCCATCAAATGTCATGCTGAGGTTGTTGGTGCTCGGAAAAGACAGCCTCTCGTCCTTCCAGTAGTGCCTCAGGTAGAGAGTCATGGTGAAGTCCTGGGGGCGGGGCAGAAGGGAACCACAGGAGCTCAGCAGGAGATGCTGTTCCCAGGAAAACCTATCACCTGGCCAGGAAGCGGAGCCCAGCCAGGCCTTGCTTCTACACTAAAGCAGAGGGGTTCAGCCAGCTGCCTGCAGCTGCAGGGTCCGTAGTTCCATGTCACCCTGGCATTGGCCTCTTTGTGGAAGAAGCTGTTGCTGCCTTCACCTGATGCTCAAGCTGCAAGCACATGGGAGATCACACCCTCGAGCCACTCTCTACAGAAGGGAAAGTGGTGGTTGGTGCTCCAGCTCCCATGACCCTGCACTGCCTTCTTTGCTCCTTCATGGAGTCTCAGTCACACTGAGTGCTGGAGAAATGGCTGCCATGAGAGCACAGCCCTATTTGCTTCCTTCCCTTCCTTGTCACATCTTGGCTCTATTCTGGAGGACCCCAGGGTTGCCTCCCCAGTAAAAAGCTTATGCTCCGATGTTTGCCTCAGGCCCACTTCTTGGGGAACCAAAACCAAGATAATATTCTAAGAAGTCCTATGAGGTAAGTGTAAGTGTAAAATATTCTGTTTTACCTAAACTCAACCAAAAGGGGATACTCTTGCTTTTGTATTTCCGTAGGCCCACACAGGATCGGCGGTTATAAGCTCTGTCTGGCTGTTTGGTGGCACAATCTTGGGCCATGCTATTTATATCTCAAAGGCCTTGCAGAAACATGCATTCTGATAGCAAAATTCTGGTATTGGGAGAGGAAAGGTTAGGTTCGTCACCTGGCTTCGTCTCCTAACAAGAGAGGTGCTTTGAGCAAGTGTCATAATCTGTTTGGACCGTCTGTAAAATGCATGTGGGAATTTCTACCTCCCCGGGGAATTATGGAACCAAGTGGATTCAGGCACATAGAGGTCGTCACCAGGGACAGACCCCGTGGATCCCCCTGTCCACAGCCCTTGTCGGAGAAGCACTTACCATGTCGACCTCAGAGATGCTGTCCAAGCTCTCCACCTGCACGTCCACACCAACGGGAATGGCTGGGCCTGGGGACAGGGAGTGACATGAGTTATCAGTCTTTTACTTGAACTCTAAACCATGCATGACATAAGCAAAAAAGTGTTTAACTTGGAACCTCAGAGTCACATCAGATTTGAAGGTTTGGTCATGCCAACCTGAAGTCAAACAAGAGATTAAGCATGGACTCTTGGGCTGACTCCTTGGAAGATCACAGGCCCTCACGGTTCCCCTCTGGAAGGGCTTCAGTCTGAATCATCCAGGTGATTAGAAAACGATGAGGTTAATATGCAGCATTCAACTTGTGTTTCACATACTCATCGAAAATATGATGAAGACCTAGGTATAGGCTGGGTCCAATTTAAGGGCTTATTCCTCAGCACGATGGCACCCTTTTTATTTTCTGTGTTTACTTCCTGACTTGCACTCTTTTCTCCTTGACGTCTGTGGCTCTTGCCTGGCCACGGAAGGCACTTCTTGGTATCAGAACCCAGAACTGAAGTCCAAGTCAAGTTATTTATTAGACCCACAGATCTGCCTCCTTGCTACATCATGTGTCAGCGTGATGTATCAGGATAGTCTTGAAAAACATTCAATTTGGTATTATTTTGGGGCCATAAAAACTCATGCATATGGAATAAGAAAGCTTAAGAAAATAAATAGATTCAGCCTCTTCCCTCCACTTTCAGCCCGTAGGTCAGGCAGGAAGCACACTTGAATCTCCATGAATAAAAAGGGGGATGGGTCCCACAACGACAAGTTATGGGGTAGAGATTCCTGCCCAGAACCTACTTGGGCAAAGGCAATTGGAAGAAATAAAGGCATGAGAATGATTTCTACCACAAATATTTTTCTCCAGGAAAAATATATAAAGCCTATAAGGAAGAAAACGCTCTACATCATGCTCTTTGACACTGAGCAGGCAAAAACCCAACAGCTGCAGGCTAAGCTTCAAAGGGCTTTGGCATCTTTCTGCTCTGAATCATTATTTTCTCAAGCTATTTTCATTTAATTAAACCCCACAGACCACACCATACCCTCTACACAGAGCTCATCTGCCGGCTTCCAGATGAGAGTAAAATTAGTCCAGGGTTGTCGGACTAAATTTCAGGACATTTTCGGGAGGCAGCTTTGGGCTGCAGCCGCCCTGCCTTCCCCACAGCCAGCTGCTGTCCGCACTGATCCCAAGTCGCCTTTCTCAGGAGCAGTGGCCCGAGGGGCCGTGGCCGGCCAAGCCTCACTGCCGCAGGAAGGTGCTCCCCACAGAGCCAGGGCTGGGAGCGTGGCCACTCAGGAGATGCTGTGCGCTTCGTGCTTTGTCCACCACGCTCCCCTGAAGCAGACCTGATCCGAGGAGACCCAGGTGGCTCCTGGGCTTCAATTACTACCTGAGAATAACTAAAGGGACCCCGAGAAAGAAGACACCCCACAAGGGGGTGCATTTCTTACCTCCAAAGCCAGGCCTCATGCTGAAGTCGTGGTCATCTATCCTCAGCAGCTGCTCTGACTTTGTCAGTGGAGATTTGGTGATGTCAGGGCTCCGCTTCAGAATTGGGCTACCAAGGGCCGGGAGGAGAAACATGTTGACCACGCACTCCAGCCAAGGCAGACAAAACCATCTACGCTCTGACTGGATCCTGACAGGTCTGACAGGACGTCTTTTTTTCCCCCCAGCAGATACTGCATAGTCCCTGTTTCATTCTCCAGCTTCCTGGATAAATAAACTAACCCACAAAGTCCAAGACTGTGGTTCTTAATCTCCATGGAGGAAATTTAAAATAAAGATTCCCAGGCCCTACCTCAGAGATTCTGGCTTCAGTAGTCTGGGAACTAGGCCTGGAAAGTGGCATTTTTGAGTTTTTTGTTTTAAGACAGGGTCTCTCTTTTGTAGTTCAGGCTGGCCCTGAGCTCAGCACTGAACTCACAGCAATCCTCTTGCCTCTGCCTCCCACGTGCTGGGATTACAGGTGTGAGCCATCAGGCCCACCACTATGGTATGTGGCACTGCTTGCTGATAGGCATGAGTCTCCATGCCTGGCATTGTTGTATGTGGTTACCGGGGATCAAACCCCGGCCCTTGTGATTACCAGGCAGGCGCTGGAACCACTGAGTTAAATCCCCAGCCCCGGAAAGTGGTGTTTTCAAAAACTCCCCAAGGTTGGGAGAACAGCTCAGTGGTAGAACGTTTGCCTTCCACACCTCCACTGGGCTCATGGGCCGGGTCTTCCCACATGATATGAATGTGTAAATAAGGCTGACAGCCACCTGTTCTGGTTTTATTCATGAACCTAAACTCCTCCAAAAGGCTTCTGCCATTTCTGGGGAGGTGGGCTGGCGAGGAAGCCATCAGGCTGGCCCAGATGCCCTTGGCCTCTTTGGACTACTCTGTGGAGGGCAGGTAGACTCACCCTCAAGTCATCTGCCCTGTCCTCGGGGGAGGCAGCCTTAGGGCAATTTTAGTTCCTTTCACCATTTCTAAACAAGTCATATACACACGGGGTTGACAGTGTACAATAACACACTGTCCAGAATACACCTCCCTCTTCCCCATACTCCCTCCCCCTGTGTCCGCCCCCCTGGCCCCACCCCCAAGTTCCTCTTACTGCTTTCTGGGCTATGTGTCTAGTTTCTTTTTAATTTTTATTCATACATTTACACTATACAAAGTTTGTTTGAGAAATAAGTAAATATAAATATATATTCTTAGTTCTTTCCTTCTTCATACAAGTTCACATTATATAAACTTTTCCACACCCTTCCTTTAGTTAATATGCCTTGGGGGTCTTTGTTTTGCTTTGTTTTTGTTTTCACACCAGAGTGCCCAGATGCTAGGTCTTTTTTTCACTGCACAAATTCCTGGAAAAGATGCACCATGATCTACAGCAGACGACACAGAGCCACTTATACTCTTTTGCTATTGCTGAACAAGCAAAACTGCAACAGCCTTGACTATGTTTCATTTACCCATCATCACTACCCTCGGAGCCCTCAGAAATAACTCTCTTCCTTGATGCTTCCCCCCAGGGCTGTGGCTTCCAAACTTTGGTGTGAATGCTAGGCCACATCCCCTGGAGGGCTGTTAAAACCTGCGTCTCCAGGAGGACGTAGTGTCGTGGTGGCTCACAGCTATAATCCCAGCACTCAGGAGGCAGAGGCAGGAGGATTGCTTTGAGTTCCAGGCTTGCCTGGGCTACATAGTGAGTTCAGGGCCAGCCTGAACTACAAAGCAAGACCCTGTCTCAAAAAAAAAAGCAAAACAAAACCAAAAAACTCTGCATCTCCAACTTCACTGTTTCCTGAAGCGTCGGATGCACTAGATCTGACCTGAGGCCTAAGGATTTGCATTCTCCACGAGGTCTCAGTGCTGCTGAGGCTGCTGGTTGGGAGACAGTGCTAGGAGAGTCCTCCCCAGCTGCCTTTCATACCGTGTCATCCCACACAGCTCCCTCCTCCCCATGACTGGCTCAGCCCACCCCTCAGTCCTTACCAAAACTGCCTGCTACCTGCATTTCGGCAAATTGTTTGCTTCTGTGAGACTCAGTTTTCCTGACTCTTTGAGCTTTGTGACTGGATCACGCTGGGAGGGTTAGCGGAGACAATATGTGTGGAAGGACTTTTCAAACTGTAAGGTCCATAAAGGGAAGGAGCCCAGGGCGCAGCATCCTTTGCAGAGAAGAAGGTGCCTGCTGGTAGCCAGAGAAGATGGGCTACCCACTCCAGGCTCGAGGGAGGAGCTGGGAACACCACGGGAGGGCAGCACTGCTGCGCGCAGCACGTTCTCAGGCAGCTTGATCCCGAGCCCCCACCTCCTTTTTGGCTCCCTTTCTTTCATCCCCCACCATTGATTGCTTCATGGTCCTTGCTAAAAATCAATACAGGTGCTGGGCAAACGTTTAAAAGGTACGAGTACACTGCTGTCCTACCTGCCTTGCTTGTGGGCATCCTCGTGTGCTTCTCTTCTCTGTCTTTGGGGCCTACTGTGAAAATAAAAAAACAAAGACATTCTAGAGACAGTAAGGTCCTTAAACCCACAAAGCCCCCCTCCATCTTTGGAACTGCCTCAAATCCAACCAGAATAAAATGTGAAAAAACAGAAGCTTCAGTGCAGCAATATAGTATTTCCGTGGGCAATTTCCATTAACCCACAGGATAGGGACTGGGAGAGTAACTGTTTAGAAAGGCTGATATGAGCTGGGGATTTAGCTTGGTGCTTTCAGTGCCTGCCTTCCAAGTGCCAGGTCCCAAGTTTCACACCTGGTACCAAAAAGGAGGGGGGGGGGAAGCTGACCTGATTAAGTCTGAGTTAATATTCCCCTCACTGGTGAATGCAGGACTGAAATTGATTCCACTCTTGCAGAGGGTTAGCTCTTAAACTCTGCACAGAGTGACTTAGTAAAATGCTTTTACTGTTTAGGGTTTTTTGAAGAACTAGGAATCAAACTCAGGACCTTGCACTTGTCAGGAAGGCAGTAGCACTACTGAGCTACATCCCAGTGCAATAAAATGTTTACTCTTGGCCATTCTTGCCCTCTGGTTACAGCTTCCTGTCAGATGAAACAGGAAGAGGAGAGAGAAGACTGTTTGTTCCTCATTCTCTCCGTCATGGATGCCAGGCGCTCGTGCCCATGTTACTCTGCCCAGAGCAGTCACGGGGGCCTGCTCTCCTAGCCCTGGCATCACACGCCTGGTGAGCGCTCAGCTCATCTTTGTGAGTAGTCCTTTTATCCCATGACCATTCGCTAAGCCTTTTGAGTGCACTGCTGTTTTCTGCTGGGACTCAATGATACACAGGGATCCCTGAGGGCGGATGTATAGGGATTATGTTCTCTGTAGCAAAGTGGAGCAGAGGCAGGTGTGAGCTGTGGGGCACTGAGTCAGGAGAGAGGGAGACTAAGACCAGAGGGCCCATTAGCCACTGAGAGCAGAGTCCTCTCCACATTCAGCACCTCATACAGAGTGGGGCCAGTGGATTCTTAATACTTGTTAAATGAAGGAAGAAAGGAGTCAGCCTTCTAACATGGGCACCTGAAAGGAGAGACAGGGTGCTTGTACCAGGAGGTCAAAGAGAAATCAAACAGGGCCCATCTCCCCCCTTTCTTTTTGTCCTGGAGATTGAACCCAGGGCCTCACATCTGCTGGGCGAGGGTCTGCCACTGAGCTGCATAGTGTCACCCAGTTTATCTTGAGAGAGGGTCTTGCTCAGTGGCTGGGGTTGACATTACAAGTGTAATCCTCCCAGCCCAGGCTCCTGCGCCCTGGCCCATCCCTCCCTCCAGCTCCCAGCAGGACTGTACTGGAACTGCATCTGACCAGACAGCGGCTTTGTCACATTCTGACTGCCACAGCCACTGCCTCTGGAAGGCTTAGATTCTAGCCTAGGAAAGACCGATACAGAAGATCCCTACAGTCTTTCTCGTTGTTGTTAAATTTCCAAATACCTGTGTATGGAAAATTACAAAGTAGATTAAACATAAAAGAGACTTAAGCAACATAGAAATAGTCTCTGCCATTCCATGGAGATCGTTGGAGAGAAAGTACAATAACTTGCTTTTAAACTCAAATTTCAAGATGATGGCATATTTTTGTGTGTTATTGACACCTTTTTATCTACCACAATTATGATTATTAATGTCAAAATGAAGTACAGTATAACACCAAACAAATAATAGGAACAACTAACCCTGGGGGCCTCACTATCTTCTAGGGATTATTCTAACTCACAAGACATGTATTGTTATTCTCCACAGCACCCTGTGAAACAAGTCTTTACCATCCATCCCATTTACAGATGAGGAAACTAAGACACAGAAGGTTTAAATAACTTTTAAAGGTGGTGGAACCAGTAGTCAGACCCAGGAGCTCTGTCTCCAGATGTTAGAAGTACACATGGCCACCATGTCTTGCTGGGAGACTTGCCTCCACCTGGCAGGAATTTGGGTTCAGGGAGAAGGTCTGAGCTTTTCTTTCCCTGATGTAGAAGTTAGTAGGACATTGCAAAAAATTAGCACCAATAAGTGTTTACTGAATGAGGCCCTGTGAAGGTATGAAGAAAGTTAGGAGGCTGTAGGATGACACTGAGACAGGTCTTCCACTGATTGGAGGATGAACATTTCTCCAATGCAGGATGGACATTCATTTACACTGTGGATAAAACAAAAGGCTCCCAGCTGTGGGACTTTTGGGTGTCTGCTTCTTCTAAGTTCCAAGCAAGTCTGTATGTGGGCAATGTTTTCCTGCCACAGTTCTGTGCACCCTGTAGGAGGCGGGGAGAGTGTAGGGGCCGGGGGAGGGCTGCTGGAGTGCTCATTCAGCCACCAGCAGAGAACCTGGTAAGTTCCACTTCACTTTGCTGACTGTATCGTCTCTCAGAAGACAGACAAGTTGATTTTGACAAGATAGCAAGAGCCAACTAATGAAAATGGTTTTGCTCTCTTCACATTTGAAATCACTCATGAAAGAAATTCTTGCATGTAGTCCGAGTGACCCAGCTGTCATCCTCTCTTTCTCGCCCTCACCCAGCCCCACTGAGAACACTCAGTGTACATGCAGCCCTGGCTCCACTGCCTGTACGGAAGCATATCTGCTCTTAGAGCACCATTTTGTGGTATGCACAGAGGCCCTGGTGTGTCAGCCAGGGCCTTGCCCTTGCCACTTGGCCAGCTGGTCCTGACCGAGCCTCTGCCTCACAATGTCTCTCCCTCTTCTGCCCTTTCCTCTCCCACTCCCATTGCCTTATGCATTATTATTTCTCACAAAAGAGCAGCAGGCTTCCCTACCTCTGGCTTTGCCCTTTTCTAGCCCATCTGTTACCCCTGCACTGGGAAATGAAAGTCACCATCATGCCACTTCCTCACTTAAAACCCCGGACCCTCAAAGTCAAACCCATAGAAGCTGAGCATAGGAGTCCCATAATAAGGCTCCTATGTATCTTCCCAGCCTCTGCTTCACTCCATTTCAGGTTCCTGCAGTTGCTACTTATATCATTATGCTTTTCTCCTGACGTCCAGTTTGAGATACCGTCCTTGGCTTTTGCCATAACCCTGCTTACATAGACTCCCAGACTGATGCCGCCCCCTCCTGGAAGTCTCCCTCAGCTCTTCGCCTTCTCACTGAATTCACACGAGCACTTCCTCGGGGACATGTGCTATCCTGCACGGCAGTGTCTTTCTATCTCTCACCCTGTGGTGAGCTCGGTAGGGGAGGAATTCTATCCTATGCTTCTCTTGAGCCCTTTAGCAACATGTGAAGCTGATATTATAGTCAGATGCAGAACGTGGAAGGAAAACCACACACCCAGCCCTGTATTTCGGAGGCCTAAAAGGAGCTATTAAAAAATGTCTCAAGGAAGCCAAGAATTACATGAGCTAAGATTCAAGAGATGTGTGCAAGACAATTCAAATTCTACCAAGGTAGAGTCCAGCCAGGAAACCCAAGAGAAGGAAATACGCTGATTGCAGAAGATATGAGTGTTGATAATGACAATAAGCTGATAGTCTGATAACAGAATCTAGTTTTATTTTGATATCCCTTGACTGTTCACTAACACAGATGTAGCCGGCTGTTGCCCTTCTGGGGAGAAATAGGGGTACATCGAGAGTATTTTTGTCTGTTTGCCTTTTAGGTAAAAATGTCAGTCTAGAACATTATTTTATTCTTCTTGTACATGTCCCTAAATATAAGCTTTCTTTTTTCTTTCTAATTCATCTTTTCTTTTATAAAATTTTTAATTTTATTTATATGTGCATGCAGTTCATGAACTTTACAGTCTTTTGGGGAATGGTCACATATGCCTATAGGAGCATGTTTCTTTTATAAAATCCCTTTCCCCTTCCCTCCTTTTGCCCTCCATTCTCCTCCAGTTCTCCTATCATATTTTTCATTCCTGTGGATATTATTGTCTTAGCCCATGCTACGGCATATAATGTTTACATTAACTGGGGTTATTAGGTTCCTGAACATCTTTATTTCTCTGACTTCCCCTTCTCCTCCTCTCCACTAACCGTTATTTCCTGGGCCCACTTTCCTATTTCATGAAATCCATCCACTTGTATCTGTCCCTTATCATTGTCCTTGTTTGTACTTTACCTCACTTAAATGAGAGACATCATATGGTATTAAACTTGCATGTCTAGTTTATTTCATTCAACATTATATTTTCCAGGTGCACCCATTTTCCCACAAATGTTTCAAATCTGTCATTCTTTATAACCAAGTAGCATTCCATTACATAAATACTACATTTTGTTTATACAGTCTTCTGTTGATGGGTATACAGGCTGCTTCTGGATTCAGATAGAATGAATTGTGCTACTATAAATTCTGATATGTATGCATCTCTGTAGTATGATAACTGAAGCTTTTGGAGGAAGATTTCTAGCAGAAGGACAGCTGAGCCATACAGGATTTCTCATTTGCATTCTTTGAGATATCTCCACACTGATTTCCATAGCGATTATACTAGTTGGCATTGCCACCAGCAAAGCAGGAGTGTTGCTTTTTTTTTTTGAGACAGGGTCTCACTTTGTGGTTCAGGCTGGCCCTGAGCTCAGCCTCTAACTCACATCACAGCAATCCTTCTGCCTCTGCCTCCCAAGGGCTGGGATTACAGGCGTGAGCTACCATGCTCGGCACTGTGGTATGTGGTACTGGTTGCTGCTGGGCGTGAGTCTCCACATCCAGTATTGTATGTGGTTACCGGGGATTGAACCCGGTTCCTTGCACTTATAAGACAGGCACCAGAACCACTGAGCTAACTCCTCAGCCCAGGAGTGTTGCATTTTAACCACAGCTGTACCAGCATTTGTTATTGCTCAATTTCCTAAAGATGACTATTCTTTAGGGAGTAAGACGAGATCATATATGGTATTAGTTTGCCTTTCTGTGATGGCTAGAATTATCGAATATTTTTTCACATATTTGTCAACCATTTGTATTTCTTCCTCTGTGAAATTTCTGTTCATTTCTCTAGCTCATTTCTTGAGTAGGTCATTTAAGGTTAATTTTTTTGAGTTGTTCATATATTCTAAGTCTCTGAGGAGTAGCTGGCAAAAATGTGTTTCCATTCTGTTGGTTGTCCTTCCACTCTACTGACTGATTCTTTTGTAGTCTGATAAAATTCCACTTAGTGATTTTAGCTGCTATTTCTTATGTAATTGAGGTTCTGCTTAGAAAATCTTTTCCTACACCTAAGTCCTCACTTATTGCACCTATTTTATCTTCCAGTAGGTTTAATGTTTCTAATTTAATGTTGCAGATATTTGATCCATTTTGATTTTAATTTAGTACATGGTGAAGATGAAGATCTATTTTTAGTCTTCTGCAAAATAGATCACCAGCTATCTTTCTTCCAGTATATTATCTTGGCCCCTTTGTCAATGATCAAACAGTTGGCTATGTCTGGGGAATTTCTGTAGCCTCCATGCTGTCCCACTGATCCATACATCTGTTTGTGTTCCAGTACCCTGATATTTTTATCACTACTGCCTTACAGGATAGCTTGAAGTCAGGTGTTGCTGGGCCTCCTGCTTTGCTCTTGCTGCTCAAAATTGTCTGTACTATTCTGGGTTTCTTCTGGTTCCAGAAGAATTTTAGGATTGTTCTGAATATAAGCTTTCTATACTTTCTCTCTGGAAGAGATTGGGTTACTCTTTTAAAATTTAGAACTTTGATTTTTTTCTATTTACTTTGATTAAATTCTCAGATTGTATTTTTCCCATTTTACTTGTAGATATATTTATCTCTAACACCAACATCACTTCTTTCAGGAACAACCTTTGTTTGGCGATTAAATTCTGTTCACTATGTCCTTATGGGTGTCTGAATATTTCTAGACTTTGTTAAATTTCTTTTGAGATTCTCATAGCTGATGAACTATAACATCTGCCAAAGAACAAAACAAATATAAAAAGAGGATGTTTGTCCAGAGAAGACCCAGGTTGCTGTTGTTGTCAAGGTGCTGACTGAAATTCCCCAACTGGCTCTTCCTCCCACCTTCCTCCTGGGGGGACAAATAGAGAGCACAGCCCCACAGCAGGGGCGCGTACCACATGGGGTGCTCAGGAGGTTGGCATTGTTATTGGAAGGGCTCAAATTGCTCCATTACAGCTACAAGTCACACTCATTTGATGGGACAGCTTATGGCATGGGGAGGACCACAGGTTTAGCACTAGTCATTTTAACTCCTAGAGAAGCCACACACAGGGGTTAAGCTTGGTTTGGTTATTGGACCTCCATGTGCCTCCATTTCTTGTGAAATGGGGTGATAACACTAAGCTCGTAGGATTGTTGTAAGGATTAATCAAAGAAACAGTTAAAGCCACATAAAAGAGCTGGGATTCAACAGTTTTTGACTTACTAAAACATTTTCTCTTTGTTCATTTTGAATTTTTTTACCTGTCAACATAAATGTTTGTGTTCGTTTTAGGAAAGTGTACAGGAAGTGGAAAAATGTACAAGAAATGGAAAAGTGAGGGGTGGGAAACTCCAGGAATATTGTGGGATGATGGCACAAGTTTTGGTACCTTCTTAGGCTGTGTCCTTCTCATCTTTAAAACAGGAGGTTTTAAGGTCCTTGAAGGTCTGACATTCTGCAAAAGTCATTGCTTGAATGTCTGCCTCCCGGCACTAGCCTGTCAGTGCCTTGGCTGAAGGAGCAGGTCTACGTTTCCCACCACTGTCTCCTAAGCCATAGGCACAGTGCTGGAAAAGAGCATCCTCAATACATATTTGTCGAATGAATAGGTAGATGCATGAATTAATGAAGTACAGCATTAGCAGAGGGCAGGATTCACTCATTTATTTATGCTCAGCATTTCTTGAGCATTTACCAAGTATTGGACATTATAACTGACCATGGGAAGCAAAGGAAAATACTGTAGGTTGAGCCCTAAAGGACTGAGAGTCTGGAAGCAGTAATGGAGGAGATGAAAAAGACATAGCCAATGATTAGTCATCCTACGAAGGTGTGGCTTGGTACTGGGGAAGCTCAGCAATAAGAGATGGAGGAAAGGTCCCAGAAAGATCTGTCTCTGACATCACTCTTATTTCATGCCATGTGACCTCTTGGCACCTCAAGCACCTCTGATCATGAGGGCACCTTTTATGAAGCTAAACTCAGAATGTTAAATCTTTATCTGCTGGCCCAATTTCCCCCCGAGCTGCAGGCCTGGATGTCCTGCAACTCAACAGGCATTTCTTAGTATTTGGCTGGTACATCCAGATCCATATGATCTATTGGACCCTTTAATTACAAAACTGCTCTTTCTCCTCCTGCTCTCCAGTCCCGGTACCATTCACCCAATCACACAATTTAAATAATGAAATTTCCCTCTTACCCCTAAGCCAAATTCTGGCAATTCTAGCTCTTTCAGAGCTCTGAGCTCCTGCTCTCCCGACCCTGTTCATTCCACTGCTGTTATCCGAGCTCAGCCTTTCACTGTGTCTCATCTGGTCTTAGATGTAGACTCTGAGATACTTTCTCTCTCTCTCCTTCTCTCATCTTCTCATCTACTCACCAAGAGAGTGAGCAAGCGTGAGCTCTCTGAACTGGAAATGGGAATCTGCCGGTCAGATCTTCTTTGATTCTCAATATTTTGTGAATTTCTTAGTATGACAAACAATGTCAGATAATGATTCTTCTGGCTCTGGTGGCCAGTTTGCTCTCCTCTGGCCCGAGTTCACATTTCCAGGGACCTGAAGTATAGACAGGTTATGCTTCCATTCTTCCCAAGGAGACAGTAAATATTAATTCACTCTAGACCCGTGGCCCAAAGTTGTAGAATTCTGATCTTTACACTGTATGGTTCATAAAGTTATAGTCCTAGCTGGTTATACCTCCCATGGAGATTTTGTTAAAATGTGAATTATTTCCCAAGGCAGAGATGGGGGAAGACAGAGGAGGTGCCGCCGAACAGCATTGAAAGGATGATCACCCCAGAATCTCAATGATCCTTACATTTTGTACCTTAGGCACCATGCCTGCCTTGTCCCATGTGTGTCTGTGTTTACCTTGGTTCCTACTTTATACGCATAAACTATGAAAGGTGCCTCAATACAATTACTAGCTTATGGATTAGAATCTATGAAACCAAGTGAGTCCTTTAAAAGGACATGCCACATAAAAATTAAAGCTATAGGGCCGGGGATATAGCTCAGTGGTTGGAGCGCCTGTCTTGCAAATGCAAGGGCCCGGGGTTCGATCCCCGGCAACCACATACAATACTGGGCATGGAGACTCACACTCAGCAGCAACAGGTACCACATACCACAGTGCCAGGCATGGTGGCTCACTCCTGTAATATCAGCACTCGGGAGGCAGAGGCAGGAGGATTGCTGTGATGTGAGTTGGAGGCTGAGCTCAGGGCCAGCCTGAACTACAAAGCGAGACCCTGTCTCAATCAATCAATAAATAATAATAAAAGCTACAAAACTCAAAATACTTAGGAATAAATTTAACCAAAATGTAAAAATCTTTACAGTAAAAATTCAAAAATTGAAGAAAAAAATTGAAGAAGGCACATAAATAGGAAGATATCTTATTTTCATGGACTGGAAAATTCATATTGTTAAAATGCTTTACTACTTAACTACATATTATAAATTCAATGAAATCTCTATCAAAATGACATTTTCATAGAAATAGGAAAGAAAAACCCTAGAATGCTTACAAAATCACAAAAGATCTCAAGTAGCACAAACAAAATTTTAAGCGAAAGCAAACAAAGTTGGGGACATCATACAACTTGAATTCAAGCTATATCGCAAAGTTATAATTAAAATAGCACAGTACAGGCATAAAATAGGAATATCAATAATGAATAAGAATAGAAAGCCTCAAAATGAATCCATGAAATCATAGTCAACAAAGGTACCAAGGACTCATAATGAAAAAATGGCAGCCATGCAGAAGGATGGAATTGGACTCTTATCTCACATCATAAATAAGAATCCATTCAGGCCAGAAAAAGGTGCTACGTGCCTGTAATTCTGGAGCCTGCAAAGCTGAGGCCAGAGGATTGCCATGAGTTCAAGGCCAGCTTGGATAATGTACGTAATAAATTCAGACCCAGGCAGAACTACATAGAGAGACCTTGTCTCACATTGAGGGAGAGAGAGAGGGAGAAAGAGAGAGAGAGAGAGAGAGAGAGAGAGAGAGAATCAATTGAAAATGGAATAAAGATGTAAATAGAAGACTCAAGACCTTCTAGAAAAAAAATAGACAGAAAACTACATGACAGTGACTTAAAGTAATGGGTTTTTGTTTGTTTGTTTTGTTTTTTTAAAGGCTTGACCCTAAAAGCTCAGGCAACAAAAACAGAGCAAACAAATGGGATGACATCAACCAAAAAGGTTCTGCACAGCCAAGAAAACAATTCACAGATGGAAAGCTACTATCCAAAATACACAAGGAAGTCAACTCAATAGCAAGAAAAAAAAAATCCCCAGTTTTTTCTCTTTTCTCCCCCCAGGTTTTTAAAAGGTCAAACTAGAAAGTGACATGGCAGCACGGCTATAATCCCAGCTACTTAGGAGGCTGAGGCAGTAAGACTGCAAATTTGAGTTCAGCCGGGGCAACTTAGAAAAGCCCAGCCTAATAATAAAATGTAAGAGGCTGGGGATATAGTTTCCTGGTACCACACTTGATGTGTGAGGCCCTGGGTTGAATTCTCAGCATGGGGGATGGGGAGGTTGGAACGGCGTGAGTACCTGTAGTTTTAGCATTTTGGGTTTTTTTTTTTTTTTGAGACAGGGTCTCGCTTTGTGGTTCAGGCTGGCCCTGAGCTCAGCCTCAAACTCACATCACAATCCTCCTGCCTCTGCCTCCCGAGTGCTGGGATGACAGGCGTGAGCCACCACGCCCGGCACTGTGGTATGTGGTACTGGTTGCTGCTGGGCCTGAGTCTCCATGCCCAGTATGGTATGTGGTTACCAGGGATCAAATTCGGGTCCTTGTGCTTGCAAGACAGGCACCGGAATCACTGAGCTAAATCCCCGGCCCAGTTTTAGCATTTTGGAGGATGAGGTAAAAGTATTGCTTGGCCCAGGAGTTGGAGACCAACCATGGCAACACAGTGAGACCCCCATGTCCCCTAAATTACTTTAAAAGGCCAAAGAACCCTAATTTTATTTCCAAAAAGGCATACAAATCACACCAACTGATAAATTAATTTTAAAAAAAACCCCTCAATATCTCCTAGATAGAGAAAAGCAGCAAACTAGAGAAAAGCAATTAAAAATCACGGTGAGATATTTCTTCACGCACATCATGATAACCATCATCAAAAAGACCAATAAAAAGTGCTGGAGAAGATGCATAGAAAAGAGAACCCTTGTACAATGTTGGTGAGAATGTAAATGATTTCAGCTGTCATAGTAACTGTATGGGGGGGTCTATGAAAAATGAAAAATCACATGGATAATCTTTAAAAAGTGAAAACTAGAACTCCTGTATGACATAGCAGTCTTACTCTCAAGTAAACACCCAAAGCACTTGACTTCAGTGTGTGGAAGAGCTGTCTGCGTGCCCACACTCCCCGCGGTACCGTGCACTGTGGGCCATCTGTAGGCCCTACCTCAATGTCCACCACAGGAGGAGTGGATAAGGCAAACACATACACACAATGGGATGGTGTGCAGCTATAACAAGAAGGGGATTCTTGGCCGGGGATTTAGCTCAGTGGTTCCGGCGCCTGTCTTGCAAGCACAAGGACCCGGGTTCGATCCCTGGTAACTACATACCATGCTGGGTGGTGTGGAGACTCACGCCCAGCAGCAATCAGTACCACACACCACAGTGCCGGAGGATTGCTGTGATGTGGATTTGAGGCTGAGCTCAGGGCAGGCCTGAACCACAAAGTGAGACCCTGTCTCGAAAAACCTAAAAGAAAAGAAAAAAAAAGAAGGGGATTCCTCTATTCATGACAGAATGGATGAATGTGGAAGACATCATGCTAAGTTCAATAAGCCAGACACAGAGGTACAAAACCCAAGACTCAGCCTCCTCTGTAGGCCAGAACTCCAACTCCACTCTAATCACCTGTTTTTAAACACCTAAAAGAAGTCTCCATGGAGTATCTGACCAAATTCTTAAATTTAATGTCCGAAGCTAGCCCCATTTCAGTGCCACATGGTCTCACTTTTCCCCGTGGAATCTAGAACAGCTGAGCTCATAGAAGCAGTTACCAGAATGAAGGTTGAGGGAAGATGCTAGTCAAAGGGTATGGAATTTCAGCTAGGCAAAAGAATGAAGATTTTTGATATATTTCACAGCATAATGAATGAATATACGTAATTAATTATGTATATTCCAAAACTGCCAAAAGAAGACATTTCAAGTGTTCTAATCACAAAGAAGTGGTATTTGAGGTGGGGGATATGTTTTTTGTTTTATTTTTCAGTGCTGAGGAATTGAACAGGGCCTTCATACTGAGCCACATCCGTGGCCCTTTTTGTTTTTTATTCTGAGAAAAGGTCTTGCTAAGTCACTAATAGGCCCAGGCTGGTCTTGAAATTCAAATCCTTCTGCCTCAGTCTCTCAGAGTCCTGAGATTACAAACTTGTACCACCACACTCGGGTGATGGATATGGTAATTAGCTAATCACTCTCCACTGTGTGGGTATGTATTTGTATTCTATTTATATATATTTATATAATTCTATTTTTATATATTATATATATATAATTATAATCTATCAATTTATAATAAAAATTTTACAATAAATAATGTAAAAATAAAGAATTTTTAATTAAAATAATTTTTTAAAACAAAAGCCATTTTCTTTCTCTGGGATTTTCTAATCATAGGCACTTGCTAATTGTAACTCTGGTTTAGAAGAGGGGCTGACGAGTTTTTTATGACAACCAATAGTATTTGTTCCTGTTGCTTTTAATTCTTGTGAGCATACTTGATTCAAATAATTTCTATGCCTGCACCACTCCACAAACCTTGCTAGCTGGCCAAGCAGCTCCTATCTCAGTGGAGGGGACTCTGTTTTCTCAGACGCCAGAGTTCACTGTGACCCCTGGGTATTTCGGCTCTTGTGATATTGTGAGGATGGTTTGCAGGAAGTGCTGAGAGTTTCTGCTCCTGTTCGGAGCCTGTCTGCGCTTCTCGCAGACCTCCGGGCAGCGCAGCAAGGAGCAGCCCTCCTGCTTCCCAGGCTGCCAAAACCTGCGTCTCCTTTCATACTCACTGATACTTCTGATCTTTCCTGTGCACATCCAGAAACGGGGAAAACTAAAGTTGGATTTGGGGTTAAGGTGGAAGTTCCAAGATCAGATCCTCTCACGGGCTGTTTCCTCATCAGCAAAGATGCAGTAGGAGCAATCGTTAGGCTGTCGCTGGGGTCCTATTTCACTGACCTGTCCCATCAGAACACGTGTGCAGCCCACACACAACCCCTGCTGCCATCAGAGCCGCCGGGTGAGGCTTCGTGTGCAGGGGGTGTGCAGGGGCAGGTGTGGAGTGGCTCCTGTCTAAGCCCCATCTGCACAGGCTGGCACGGACTGGGCGGCACGTACAGCCCCGCAGTTCTGTCCCTGCCCCTCCCAATTTACAGGTGGGGCAATGTAATAATCAGTGTAGCCCCACAGCTTGGAAAAAAAAAACCCTGCTTTTTAAAGATTAAAAAGCAACACACACGCATATCTAACAACAATTAAAAATGACAGAATTGTTCTCACAGATTGAAAGGCTCAAATTAGTGATCTGAGAACTCATGGATTTGTTCTAACCACAGGAGGCAGACATCCAAGAATTTTCCCCATTTCTAAGGAAAATGTGCATTTTCTTTTTTCCAGAAATGCACATGTTCTTTTTTTCCAGAATCCATCTTTCACTCAGGACAGATAATAAAGAATTTTAAGAGTATATGATGATAATAAAAGAAATTCATTATAAAAGGAAACATAATTCTAATGCCCTTAAAGAAGGGAAGCAGAGAACAAAGGGAAAGGGGGATAAAAGCACCCACACGAAGCACATACCCCCGAAACAACGTCTGGTTTCCAGCGCGATGCTGACACTGGCCCCTCACGTCCTCTTGCCCTGAGTCCTCTGTCCCGCCCCACGCCGTCCACTCACCTGCCTTTCTTAGACATCTCGTGTACTTCTCTTCCCGGCCAGTGCACTCTGCTTTCACTGGCCGAAACCCATCCCCACCACAAGAGGAAGAGGCCAAATTTCATATTCTGGACAGCCAACATGGGTTTCCAAATCCAAACAGTTCTCTCCAGAAACGGTAAGAAGGAAACGGATGTTCTTTTGCCTTCTTAAGACATTATTGGTCTGTTCATTAGTAGGAGGATGTTTACTCAGGCAAAAAAATCAACCAGCAGTATGTAATCTGGTGAGCAAGAGAAAGCAATTTCCACTTATCCTATAAATCCTCCTACGTCAGATGTCAGGGATTTTCTGGAGAGAGGTTGAATTTCTATGTCCCTGTAGAGCAATTATCTTCGATGGTCTAAATTAGTTAATCACCAAATTGCAATAAATATGTTTGTAAAGGTCTGTATTTTTTTGCTCATTCAAGAGAAGGAAATAAAAATGGATCAAAGTAATTTCCAGAATGTAGAGGCCCAAGGTGCTGAACTGCTTGGCACGCCGTGATAATAAGCTCCTCCCCGGATCTATTTTAAGCTGCCAGCCATTACTATTTGCTGGGCCGAGGGCTGGATTTGGACAGCTTTCTGCCCCCCCCCCCCCATTTCATTGTGGCTGAATCTTGACACAAGGATCAATTGGTACCTGGGCAGACCACCTATACAAAGATGCAGAGAGCAAGTAAGGGCTTTAAAGAAATAAACAAACAACTTTTTCTTCACAGAAAGAGCTAAATTTCCTTGTCAGCTGCATTATTCTTAGGAACTTCATTGAAAAAATACCAGTAATGATTGAACTATAAGCATCTTGTCTGTGTTACCTGCAGATGGTTTTTCTTTCCCTTTGATGCTTGCTCAAAGACTACAATAACTTCTAGGCTCCAGTTTGAGTCTTCATCAAAAGAGAGTCTCACAATCTTGTGGAAGAGGATACACTTGGTCCTCCAAACTGGACTGTTCAAAGCTCACCTGACAGGCTTTGATAGCATCCTAACTCTATTAGTGGGCCAAGGAAGGATTCCTAGAACTCTGTAGCTGAAAAAAATAGACAGTTTATAACTAATCCAAGATCCCACAGTACAAGAATTATGTGCTACTATGGTTTGGATACGGTTTGAGTGTATCACCCAAATGTGCGTATGCCAGAATCCTGCTCCCCAAGTGGCAATGCTGATGGGGCAGGAGTAGGATTTAATGTAAGGTAATTGGGTCATGGTCCAGGGCTGCCTTTGAATGGATTGATGTTGTCCTCAGGGGCTCTGGTGGTTCCAAGGAGAGTGAACTGTTGTAAAGGGAGAATCCTGGCCCCTGAACCTGTCTCCCCTTCTGACTCATGGTGAGACTGTCCTCTGTACCTCTCCCCTGCATTTCTCCCATGATGCCATCTTCCAAGCAGTGACATGGCCACAGGCCAAAACGATGGGCCCTCCTGACCCTGGACTCTCAGCTTCTGAAACTGTGAGCTAAATAAGGTTCTTTTTAAATGATGATTTGGATATTTTGCTATTGCAACAGAAAATGGGCTAACAAATACAATAGACTAAAAGAATCGATGAGGGAAATTTTAATGAGCTTATTTACAGCATTGTTGATTTGTTTTAATGTTTTTTTCCTAGATATGGAAGAAGCCCTACCTCTTCCTCCTCATGCTATCTGTAATTCACAATAAATTAGTAAATTCTGCTTTTATAAACTAAGATGAAACATTTAAAGTGCTATATGATTACTGCTGGTACAATTTCCTCCTTCCAAACTGAGAAGCACCCAATCTCTTTACATTTCATGGCAACACAGTTGTTTACATAGGTTTAGCAAGAGTCTGTTTTTCTTTGTGCCAGGATGTTGTTGGAAGGACTGATTATGCAATCAAGGCCTTCCCCGGGATGTCATATATGAAAGTGACACTCATTTAACTAGACATGATAAGCCATTTTAAGAGACAAAGTTTGGCTGTGTTTATGGAGTCCATGTCTATACAGTTGACTTTGATCTAGTTTCTAGAGTGTAGATTCACAGGCAGTAAGGAAGATCAAACTCTAGGCAAGCCATTATTTTGAAGAAAAAAAAAAAAAGGATTCACAGATAAAATTTGACAGAGCTTCTTGGGCTTGGTTTCCTAGCCACAGTAGGAGAGCAAGCAATAGATCTTTTTAAGAGTCCAATCTAATAGTCCTTGTGATATCTTCTAGGTAGAAAGTGATTTGGAATTGTTCAATAACATGTGGCTGTGGATTTTGCAAAACCAGCTGATAGAAGCCTCGATGTTAGTGACAATCTTTGATGGATCTATAGAAGAAACCAGCCAAACCTAAGGAGAGCAGACTCTGTGTGTGTGCATGTGTATGTGTGTGTGTGTGTGTGTGTGTGTGTGTGTGTGTGTGTGTGTGTGTTTTCAAGAATAATCTGTCTTTAGCCAAGTGCACTAATGTATACCTGTAATCCTGGCACTTGGGAGGCTGAGGCAGGAGGATTGCTGTGAGTTCAAGGCCAGCTTGGGCTACATGGTGAGTTCAAGACCAGCCTGGTCTACATAGTGAAACTCTGTTTCAACAAACTAAAAACAAAAAACAAAAGACTGATAAACTCTATGTAATCACAAGAACAAAGTCAGCCCAGAAAAAATCATTAGCCTAAATGGGCAAAAGAGATTAATGAACCCATTCAGAATGCCGAGCCCATTCAGTGGCGCTCTCTGGAACCATTGGATTTTATGGGATATATACCTCTGATTGTCTTCAACTAGACTATCTGATAGCTCTGTGAAGGTAGACATTAAAATGTCAAAAAAACTGACATGCATCTTTCCTGTCTGGCACGATGCAATTTTGCTTTCTATTCTGAGTCAGGCAGCTTTCCAGACCCTTTTCCCTTTGGCCTACTTTCTATCTGGGGCTAACCACTCACATAAGACAGAACATCAAAATAAAACACAAAAAGAACAAAACTTTAGTCAGACTGTTAATATAAGGCAGGACAGGAATGCTGTGATATCTACAGTTTGGGCCCAAAGTAACCACCTTGTTGCGCAGCTGCTATTTTAATTCAGGCATATTCCTTGATCTCGAGGTCTTTCAAAGCCCATCTGTAATGTCCTCTCTTTGTCATTTTTCTGCCACCCTCTCCTTGCTGAGGTTCCAAGTCTTTCAGCCAACAGTGCCACACTGAAAGCGTTTAACTTACGTTGTTAAACGTGATGGCGACAATAGGCTATCTATACTGAAATTTTTACGACTGATAGTAAATCTAGGTTAATAAGAAGACTCAATTAGTTGCAGCTAATTTTATTTTTACAATCTAAACACACCCAACCCAATATTCCATAACTACTTCAACCACAGCTACAGTGCTGAGGATCCATAGCTCATTAAACTAAGAGCTTGATCGCAAGGTACACTTTTTTTTTTTTTTTTTTGGTTTTTTTTTTTTTTTGAGACAGGGTCTCGCTTTCTGGTTCAGGTTGGCCCTGAGCTCAGCCTCAAACTCACATCACAGCAGTCCTCCTGCCTCTGCCTCCCGAGTGCTGGGATTACAGGTGTGAGCCACCACACCCAGCACTGTGGTATGTGGTACTGACTGCTGCTGGGGTGAGTCTCCACGCCTAGTATGGTATGTGGTTACCAAGGATTGAACCCGGGTCGTTGTGCTTGCCAGACAGGCACCGGAACCAGTGAGCTAAATCCCCAGTCCTTGCAAGGTCCACTTTTATCCATGCATTTTTTTCATTATAAGTATATCAACTTGTCTGACAATTAATAAAAATCAGTTAATATTTGATGCATGAGTAAATTTTTTTTTCTCACATGAGTACCTCGTTGTTTCAATACCATTTGTTAGAAAAGCTGTCCTTTTTCATTGAACTGCAGCGTGTGCTCTTTGTCAAAGGTCGTTGGCTCTGACTTGTGTAGGTTTATATCTTAGATTCTTATGCTATTCTGCCAATTTTCTGTCTATACTTTTGCCAGTAATACACTGTCTTGACTATCCTAGCTTTATAGTAAATCTTGAAGTTGAGGCGTGTCTGGCCTCCAACACTGTTCATCCACATTATATTAACTGATTTAGGCATTCTATCTTTCTATATAAATCATTTTGTCAATATCCACTAAAACTTTCACTGAGATTTGGGTTGAGGTTGTACTGTGTAGCACTTACAGTGGAGTTGCTAACAGATTAGCTTTGACATCCACCCCGGGGATTGGTGGAACATACTTCTAGGTGTGATGGGACTTAAAAGAAAGCTAATGTAGGCATGACCTTGGAGCTTATGTCTCATCCCTCAGTTTTTCTTTTTTAAAAATTTTACTAAATTGAGTTTATTGATACATTTTAGAAATACATTTTGATCACATTTATTATGAGAGCTTGGACCTGTACATGGTATACCTTGATTTTTATTGTTCCCATACCCCTGCCTTCCCTTTAACTCCCCACCCCCTTATATACATAAACTTTGTTTCTGTTTTTTCCTCTTTCCCATCAAATTTCTTCTTTCCCTTCTTTGCTTTCACCTGCTTCCCCGATTTCCCATTCCCTTTTTTCTTTCTTTTTTACCACACCTGTCATACATTCTGGACCTTATTTACACCTTCAGTTTCTCACACTAGAGAAACAATATGGTATTTACACCTCTATGTCCTATTTATTTCACTTATGAATATGGCCTCAAGGTGCATCCATCTAAGTATAAATGTCTCTAATTTATTATTCTTTATGGCTGAGTAATAGTCCATCTTATTTATTTATTTTCTTTAACCACATCTTTGGTATCCAGTCTCCATTTGATGGGCATTTGTGCTGTTTCCAAAGTTTAGCTATTAAAAACTGCCAGCACCACTTTTTGAAGATGCTATCTTTCTGTAATTGAAGGTGTTTGGATCCTTTGTCAAAGATAAGGTGACTGAGTATATCTGGAGTTGTTTCTGCATCTTCTAGTCTATTCTATTGATTCCTGGGTTTCTTTGCCAGTACCATGCTGGTTTTACTGCAGTAGCTTTGTAAAATAGTTTCAAATTGGGGGTTGTGATACTCTCTGCCATGTCTTTGTTACCTGGAATTGCTTTTACTATTCTAGGTCTCCTCTGATTCCAGATGGATTTTTAGATTATTTTCTCTAGTTCTGTGAAATACAGTGTTAGGATCTCAGTTGGGATTGAGTTGAATCTATATAGAAGTTTTAGAAGTATTGCCATCTTGATAATATTAATTCTTCCTAGCCAGGAACAAGAGATGTCTTTCTATTTTCTGTATCCGGTTCTATCTCCTTCTCCAGAGTGCTATAGTTTTCAGAGTAGAGGTCCTTCACCTCTGTTGTTAGATTGATTCCTAGATATTCATTTTCTGGAATGTTATTGGAAAAGGAATTGCTTCCTGTTTCTTTCTTAGTGAGCCTGTTATTTGTGTATAGGAAGGCTATCGAGTTTTGAGTGTTGACCTTGTATCCAGCTACACTATTGAATCTGGCAATTAAGTCTAACAATCTTTTGGCTGAGTTTTTGGGATCTTCTATACAGAGTATCATGTCATCAGCAAATGGGGACAGTTTAACTTCTCTCTTTCCTATCTATATTCCTTTCCAGAACTATTTGAAAAGGAGTGGTGATAGTGGACACGCTTGTCTTGTTCTTGGTCTAAGGGTTTCATTTTTGGGTCATTTATTATGATGTTGACTATTGGTTCTTTGTAAACACTTTTTTTCTTTTTTGGTTAGTTTTTCAACACAGGTTCTGTCTTTGTAGTTCAGGCTGGTCCTGAATTCAGCCTTGAACTCAGTAATTCTCCTGCCTCTGCCTCTCAAGTGCTGGAATTACAGGTGTGAGCCACCACATTGGGCATTGTGGAATATGGTACTGATTGCTGGTGGGCGTGAATTGGCATTGTTGTATGTGGTTACTGGTTATCAAACTTGGGACCTTGCGCTTGCAAAGTAGGTACCAGAACCACCGAGCTAAATCCTCAGTCCCATAAATATCTTTTATCAGGTTGAGATAATGATCTCTATCCCAATTTTCTGTAGGGTTTTCATCATGAATGAGTGTTGGATTTCATTGATTGTTTTTTCTGCATCTTTTGAGATGATCAGATGGTTTTCATTTTGACTTTTTAAATATAGTATATTACATTTATTGATTTACTCATGTTGTAAAGTTCTTGCTTCTCTGGGAGGAATCCAACTCGGTCAGGGTATAGGATCTTGATAATCCCCTGTATGCTATTTGCCAGTATCTTACTGAGGACTTTTTAAATTTTGTATTTATGTATGTATTTACTTATTTATTTTTGAGACAGAGTCTCACTTTGTAGATTAGGCCGGCCCTGTGCTCTTTATCTTGCCCAGGTGAGCCTTGAACTCACAATAATCCTCCTGCCTCTACCTTCTGAGTGCTGGGATAACTAGCATGAGCCACCATGCTGGCACTGTGGTATGTGGATATCAGGGGTCAAATTCAGGACCTTGTATTTGCCAGGCAGGCACTGGAGCCCCTGAGCTAAACTCCTGGCCCAATTTCACTAATTTCTGATCTAATCTTTATAATTTCCTTCTTTGTGTTAGCTTTGAATTTGGATTTTCTTGTTTTACTTGGGCTTTGTAATGCATTGTTACATTATTTATTTATACTTACTTTATTTTTTTGATGTGAGTAGCACAGTGATATACTTCTTTCTTAGGATTGCTCTTACTGTGTCTCATAAGTCTTGATATATTTGGTTTATCAAAGAAATCAGCAATAATAGAGTTAGAGAGAAATCAGATGTTGACATAACATAAGAACTAAGAAAACTACAAATGTATCACAGCTATCAAAACAAAAGAGATCTACAAAAATAACATAAGCAAAGACAAACCAAATGTGGACATACAGTAAATTGCTACTAAATGTAACAATTATCCCATCATTAACAGCTGAAGGGTTCAACAACAGCATTTAGTCAATTAACTATCTAAAAAATAAAGTTGAATTGTGATAATAATAAAAATGAAAGGTGTGGAGAGAGCGAAAATGAAAGAAGAAAAATTTAAGAAAATAAAAATAGATGAGGAAACAAAGAAGAGAAAGAGGAGAGGACAGAAAAGTGAAATAAAAGATCCAGCTGAAGAATAAAATAAAGTGAATAGACTTAGGTAAGAGTAACAGGGTTTCCAACTCTCTCCAGGTTCTTCTTGTGTTTGCAGAGACAGGTCCCCTCCCCGGGAAATGGGTTAGCGTTCCAGACCAGCCCATTCTGTTTCATGCACTGTCTTCAGTTTGCCCAGCTTTTCTGTGATTTCCAATATTCCTGTCTGCTCTTCCTTGATTCTCAAAGCTCTTCCTTTTCTCTCTGCTAAGCAGCTGTTTGGAAGTGTTTGGATTCCAGGTCCTGCAGTGCCTATGTTTTGCTACTGGTCGTCACACTGTTGTTTTTTCTCCTCCACAATAGGTAGCTTAAAGGCTGAAGACCTTTGATCAGGTGCAGGAAAATTGAAAGAAGGCCACTTTCCCATACAAGTACTGCATCTCTTAATTATATTTGTACAAAATATAGGCTCAGCTTAAACAGAAAAGTATTCTCTCATAAAATAAGAATCGCAGGCAACAAGGTTATTTGATTTAGTGATTCAGAAATGTCAAGAAATATAGGTTCTTTCCTTTCTTCTTCCCACGTCTTCTTTTTCCTCTTTTGCCATTTTCCTTGATGTTATAATATATTTACTAACAGCAGAACATTTCTCTGTTTATATCTAGCTGGCAAGAGGGAAAAAAAAATCCTCCTAGAAAATGGAAGACAAGCTCTTCCCTTCAGTCTCAATGGGCCAAGTAGGGTCACAAGTTCACTTCCCAATTAATTCCATTCACCAGAGGGGAAATGTGTTCTGATTGCCCTACACTAATTGGGTCCCCTTGTGGACTGAGAATTGGACAGATATTGATCAATACTTGTTCTGAACAAGAAAGAGAAAGCTAGGATAGATGGCGAGTTGGCCACTAATGGTATCCAGCGTTCGTACACTGAATACATAACATTCCCCAATGGCTCTGTGGTTTTTGTGATTAATAACAAGCAAATCCATTTGGGAAGTAGAGTTGAATTTGTAATAAATGTTAGCTATGTACTCCTTCTTCCAAGAGATAGTAAAATTATGACTACTATCATATGATATGAATGGGAAAAGGAGAGTAGGCAGGCTGTGTGTCAACTTGCATTTCACAGAGAAAGTGCAATCCTGTCTCCCTCTGCTGGAACCCTAGTAAAATTGCCTAGGGTAACCTTTTATTCATTTCTGATTCTCCCTTTAATCAAAACCCATAGGCTTCTAGGCCCAAAGATAACTTTACAACTTTTTTGTTGATGGAGTTTTGTGTGCTTGTCACACCTCCAGAGGAAATCTGGAATCTACTGGGGCTTCAGCTGAAGCCACAGAGAAAGTGAGGAGCCCTTACTAAGAGCTGCTGGATGAAGAGGGTGTGGATACGGGGTCTCCTCAGCAGGGCTCCGAGTTGTCTGAGGACTGAATATAAAACAGAGACTTCTTTTCTACTGCTCCAAAGTAACTCAGCTACTGCTGAATAACAACTGTTTGTCACTGAATGATCCTTGGTATTTAGAAATCATTTTCACTCCCATATTTTCTTTGGTGCCAAGTCTTGGAAGGAGGCATCAAATTTCATCTCTGGGAAACCTGAGGCCACAAACAGGAAGGTGTTTTCCCAAAACACATGGTTAATAGAAAGGAAAAGTTTGTATTTTTCATTGACTACGTACTCTCCTTCCTGAAATGGTTGATCTGTAAATGACTGTGATGCAGCCTTCTTGCTTACCAGGCTGTCCCACAAAGCATTTTGGTGACAACTCAGATCTTTCAGCTTACTAATTTTGGATGATGCTCTACTAATTATGGGAGCTAATTCATTTGAATGAAGTTGAGGCAATTTGGCAATAGTAAAACTGAATTTTAAAAATAAGGAGCCATATGTAGAACTGTCAATTCTTAAAGGCATCAAAGAATGTAATTTAATTTTACGATAACATTAAACAACAGATTTGAATTAGATTCATGTGGAAATGCACAATAGAAAAGAACATAACATAGAAACAGTACAGTATGTTGTGCAATTTAATGTGTGACTACCTGTTTCAGTTGCAACTATCTTGACTCATAGATTAATTTTGGATAAAATTTCTTAAACTCAGTTAACTCCTACACTCTCTTCGAATATTTTAAAAAATGAGACCAAAATAGCTAACCTTAGAGTGTTTTTGCCTTTTTAAAAAATTTATCATCAGAAAACTTGTCTAGATGACTTGCTTGAGCTGCTTTTTCTGAGTGACTGAAAGTCATAGAAGCCTTTGATTTTCAGTTCCATGTAGGGACCACTGGTAATTTCCTGTTGTCTTCGTCAGTGCTGGAAATAGAGCTGGCCAATGCCTAGTGATATGGTCTTGGAGGTTTTGACTTCTTCTTTGACTTGTTCTGTAGAAAATACTAAATATAACGGTACAGGTGGTTTTCTCAGTTGGTGTTTCTTGAGCTGAATATGTAGCAGATTCAGGAGTTGCTAAATTTCGCCTAGTTTAGAATTTCCACAGCTCATAATCTGAATCCTCAGTAATAGGTACATGTAATTTTTAGGCAACGATTTGCAAGTGTTAATTGTTGGTCCCTTGCTGTGAAAAAATAAAAAAGAAAGAAATGCTGTCCTGTCCATCTGTAGCTGTGCCCTCTGTCATGCAAGATGGATTTTAACTTGTTTCCATAGCTTCTCACTAAGAAAGGCAGAGAGGGAGGTACTAGAGAAGTCTATAAGTAGCAAGATCAAACTATACAAGCACTGAGGACAGAGAGATCCCAGTGAAAGACAAGATACTTGTACAGCAAAGTTTCTCTTCTTGACAAATGATGTTACAGAGTGTTTTCCACATCGGTTGGACACTGTACGGAGTGTCCTCAGAAAGCCAGCCATATGTAGGAGTTCCCAGCACCTGTTCCATCATGTTGGTGATTGTGATCGCTCCATAAATGTGAAAATAGTCACGTGTGCAAAGGCAATGCGGTTGACTCAGTAGTCTCACTACAATTTTCAAGAAGATAAAAATGGGAAAGATTGTAGGACAACTTCCAGATTTCTTCTTCTGTGTCTAGGGGTAATACTCCAAAGAATGTGAGCATAGCAACCCTCCCACAAGGAAAGAGGAAAGGCAGCGTCGTAGAAAAGCAGATGGCACAGTAGTAGTAGCTGAGCCTTGAGCCAGCTCCACCCAGGTCTGAATTCCAGGGATGCTATTTATACTCATGTGGCCTCAGGGAGATAAACCTGACTGAGCTTAGATTCTCTGAGAATAATAGCGAGAGTTTTCATTTATAAAGAAAATAAATGAATTGTAAATGTAAAATACTTAGAATGATGCATGTCATGTAAAAAATATTTACCATGGGGCCAGGGATTTAGCTCAGTGGTTCCAGCACTTGCCTAGCAAGTGCAAGGGCAGGTTTTGATCCCTGGTAACCCTATACAACAATGCCGGGTGTGGAGACTCACGCCCACCAGCTATCAGTACCGAATACCACAGTGCCAGGCATGGTGGCTCATGCCTATAATCCCAGCACTCAGGAGGCAGAGGCAGAAGGATTGCTGAGTTTGAGGCTGAGTTCAGGACCAGCCTGAACTACAAAGAGAGACCCTGTCTCAAAAAACTAAAATATATATAAACTGAAAACTAAAATATAACTAAATATATATATATATTATATGTTAAATATACAAAAACATATATATTTATATATATAAAATATGTATATATATTTACCATGTACTGGCTGCCCGTTCTTGCCTCACTCACATGCTCAAGCTTAGATTCTCAGTGTGATAATATTTGGAGCTGGGGCCTTTGGGGAAGTAAATATGTCATGAGGGTAGAGACTTCATGGGTGGGATTAGTCCTTTTATAAAACAAGACACAAAAGAGATCATATCTCTGTCTCTCTCCCTCTCATCCCCTGTACGTGAGGATGAGGAGAGACCTGACCAGATCTCTGAGATAGCCTCAGACTGTGAGGAGGAGGTTTGTTGTTAAGCTCCCCAGCCGAGACTATCTGTCATAGCAGCCTGCAGTGATGAGGACCACGTCCCACTGTGGTTCCCCCAGGCAAAACTGTGTGAATGCGTCACGCGACTACCACATTGCACTTATTAAGGCTTTGAAGCTAAGATGCCTTTCTACACATTCTTGCCTTCACTTCTCACAATAAACTGGGGGGGGGTAGCTGCGGTAGAAATCAAAGCTTCCTTTTTGAAATCAAAGTCTTTGTTTTACACATAAGGAAGCAGAGTCTGTTCTGAAGAGAATTGTCTTGGATTTGCTAGTTCCATTTGCTTGTCATAAAATTGGCAGAGTTGAAGGGGAAAGAAAGATATCATGCAGGTACAGAGATAACCTGGATAACCTAAAGGTAGGGAGCACTTGCCTAGCATGTGGGAGCCCTGGCCTCAACCCCTAGTACCCCAAAAAGGAAATAAAGTGGTAGTGAAGTAAAAGGGAGGTGATTAATAGCATTGATTGGGGGAATCAGAGAACTTTATGAAGTCAGAAATGTCCTTTCTCTGGCTGGGAAGAAGAGTTAATGGTACCACTCTCGTCATTACTCACCAAATTGCACACTGAACTATATGTGATTTATTTATGGGAATCATATGTTAACAGAAGTTGTCAGCTATGGTTTCATAGTTACCTAGTAATACAGGAGCAGTTAGTGCCAGTCACTGTCCAGAAGCCTGGACTTCTCAGGCTTCTCAATCCGTCCTGGAGGGAGCTGCCTGGGGTTTACGGATTTCATTTCTTGCCCTAAAACTTTCCCTAGAAGAAACTATGCTTTTTCAAAGTACATGATGGCAGAAACTTAATGTTCATGCCCTATTTTGTGCTATTTCTTTCTTTTCTTTTTTTTTTTTTTTTTGAGACAGGGTCTCGTTTTGTAGTTCAGGCTGGCCCTGAGCTCAGCCTCCAACTCACATCACAGCAATCCTCCTGCCTCTGCCTCCCGAGTGCTGGGATTACAGGTGTGAGCCACCACGCCCAGCACTGTGGTATGTGGTACTGGTTGCTGCTGGGCATGAGTCTCCACTCCCAGTATTGTATGTGGTTACTAGGGGATTGAACCCGGGTTCTTGAGCTTGCAGGACAGGCGCCGGAACCACTGAGCTAACTCCCCAGCCCTATTTTGTGCTATTTCTTAGCACAAAAATGTTCTAGATCTTTTTTAGCTCAACCGTGACAGAACATCAACACAATGCCTGGCATCAGCACGACGCTTCCGAAAGACCATTGATTTCAGAAAACTGCTTTACTCTCAACATAGGAACAAGTGGTGTCTGAGTGAGAGGCACTGAGAAAGGAGGTGATGGCTGAACATCTTGCCCTGAGACATGAGCTTCTCAAAGATCCGCAGCTGGTGTTTCCTGAAAACAAGTGTCTGTGCTCTTTGGTCTCTGGAAGGAGCTCCTTTTCCTTACACTGGATGTTTTCCCTTCTTTCCAGAATCTCCTTTTATCTAGACATACGCCTACAGAGAGCAGAAACCTCCCCGGCATCCTTGAAACTAGATGGGGCCCATAGGCAGTGTCATAGCCTCTGGAGCTTTCCTTGGAAAATCGTTGGCATGCTCCCGTCTTTGTCTCTTTAGGTACTTTGCTTCCCCAAATGCAGAAATGATGGCTAGAGCTCCTGCCACCCTCTTGGATCAAAAAGTCAAGGACTACTGGCCCCTCTAAGGCAGGAAGCAATGAAGTAGAAAAGCCTGAGTTTTAGGTGCTTGAGCACTTTATGGAGCAGAGCTACTATACCATCTTCAGTTACCTACTTCCACGCTTCCGTCTTATTTAACCTCATGACGTTTTGATTTTGTGTTTTAATGTTTTGTTTTGGTACTAGGGGTTCAACCCAGAGCCTTTTCACTGAGCTACATCCCACCCCTTTTTATTTTTTGACAGAAGGTCTTACTAAATTGCTCATTTAGAACTAAATCTAACAATTCTTCTGCCTTAGCAAAACCCAGAATGGTTTTGTTTTTTTTGTTTTTTTGTTTTTTTTGGTTCTAGAGATTGAATCCAGGACATTGTGTATACTGTTGTTACCCTAACCCCCTCATGTTATTTTTATCCTGTACTTATAACTGAATCTAATTAAAACTGGTATAGGTGACATTCAACAACTGAAGGCTAATATATCAGTTTGACATTTCATGATATCAAGTAAAAATTTTTGAAGAAAATATGCTCTGGGAAACCATGAATAATATGATATACTCTACTCAAGAAAGAAGTCTTTTATAGGCAAAGCTATGTCATCTGAAAGAGACATTCTTAAGGTTTGTGTTGCAGCATAAGGGGGACTAGTATACAGACCGACCCCTTAAAGATCTGGGAAGGGTTGTTTTACAGGTAAATAAAATGCAGATTTTCTGTTTAGTCATAAACAGAAGAGAGGCTCATGGAGGATCTGTTGAGGAGGGCTGCAGAGGGTCAGAGTGGTCCCGAGAGGCTGTGGGTGAGGTCACCTGTGATAGACCTGTGAGCAGAGTTTGCTGAAGGCAAAGTCCAAGTCTCTCGGAGCAGCCACAGGGCAGTTGATCTGAGGCACAGGGGCAGCTACAGAAGAAAGAAACATAAAAGTACCTCAGGGGAATGGTGGGCCCTTCCCCCATGTCACTCCCCTCTCCTTCTCTCTTTTCTTTGTGTTTTTCAGGGTCTTACAGACCAACAGGAAATGATGAAATATAAGCACCTAGTACAGTGTACAGCATCTACTGGGCACTTGCACAGAGGAGTTGTTCAATACTGCTCAAAATTTACCACAAACAGCACCCCTCACATTCTGTGGCCCTTCCTTCTGTCCGCTGCAGTGTAAGCTTCCTACTGACAGAAGGGCATTTACCATTCTTTTATTCATCTACTGCCAGTTCATTCCCTAGCACAAGGCCTTGAAGGCAAGTGCTTGTAAACACTGGCTCCTTTGCTGTCAATGAAGTTTGTTCAGCCACGAGCTTTTGTATATTTCCCATTTCTTTTATTCTAACATGTATGTATTCTCATGTTAATCATGGTGAAATCAATCTTGATTTCATTATGTCCCAATTTAATTAGCAACAGTTTTGTCTTTCTTAGCAATACATAAAATATGGGTACATCATATATTTGATGATATCAGATTCAGTGAAATAAAGTGTCGTTCAAGTATCCTTGACAATCCTAGGTCTTCCTGCTTTTGATTGAATCATTCCACAATTAACATTTCCTTAGTTCAGTTTGTACTCCTATTATTGGTGCCTCCAGTTTATGATCTTTAATTTTCTACTTTTCTTACGTAGAGTCATGCTATTACATTGCAATGAATCATTGCCAAATACAGTGCTGCTATTGTATTAAGTCCAACACAACTAAACACTGTTAATGATTCTAAATATGTTTGGTATAGAATTAACTCAAACATATCAGCTGGCGAAAATACTCTATTTATTTTGTGTACAGGCAACCATGATATATGAACCACAGCTTATCAAGACAATGCTGTTGGAAACAATGTTGGAATTAGATAAAACAACCAAAGCAACACAATACATGTAATCACAGTATAATTATCAGTCTGTGAATGTCATTGTGGCCTGGGAAAGTCTCTAGAGACTAAAGGTTTTAAAACAAGTCCTGATATCTTGTACCATCCAGATATCCTTTTAAATACTTTCCCTTTTCACTATCTGTGGGATGACTGAGCCTAACAAGTCTATGGAGGAGAAGCTGTCCTCATCAGCAGTAGCATAGAGGGGGACACTCCACGTCTCCTCGCACTATGGAAAGAGCCGACCTCTTACCTACTCTCCCCACAGCCAAAGAGCCAAGCAAAATGGGAGATCTGCCTCTTAAACTGTCTATTCAGCAATTCCTAACTTGTTCTCTTCCCTCCATACCCTTGTGTGGTCTGACAGAAATTTCTGAAATTGTGGAAATATTTCACAGATCAGCGCTGTCCAATTCAGTAGTCCAGGACCTGTCCATACTGAGCAGAGCACTTACATGGCTAGTGCAACTGATAATATGAGTTTTCAATGTTTAAAAACTGTACTTACATAGCTATGTGGCGAGTGCTTACCATATTAGAAAGCACAGGTCTAGCATGGACTTTGCCCCAGCTGTTCTTCTCCAAAGCCCTGAACTTCATGGGGCATCTCAGTGGCTGTTTTCTCCATGAGATCCAATCCTCCCAGTGGGAATTTGTTAATCTTCTTCACAATTCTCTTCACATATTTTAACCATTGAATCACCAAAAACCCGTCATAGTTTGAATGTACCCACTAGAAGTTCATGTGTTGGGAACCCAACTCCCATATTCTTATGTTAATGGTATTTGGAGGCAGGCCTTTGGGAAGCGATTAAGAGTAGAAGACATTATGCAGGTGGGGTCCTGTGATGATTAGTGGCCTTACAAGATAAAGAGAAGCTCAAACCAACACACACTCTCTGTCTTGCCATGTGACGCCCTCCACCACAGTAGGGTGAGGCCAGAGGCCCTCACCAGATGCTCCCCATGCACTCTTGGACATTTTTACCCTCCAGAACCCTAAGTCAAATGAATGTTTCTTCTTTAGAAATTTCCCAGTCTCGTGCATTTTGTTTTAACAACAGAAAATTGACTAAGACAACATTTTAAAATTATGTTCGTTATTTATCTGTCATATCCTCTGTTAATCCCCTCTCTGGAGATAGCTGTGACTACTCTTAATCTTGATTTGGACCCCAGCATATCAGGTGGCCTCTGTTAAGAATGTGATTTATGATGCAGGTGGTGGGCCACAAAGTCAGCTCAGCCTCCAGAAGGGCTTGAGACCAAGATCAGCCACGAATGAAGTCAGCTGTCCCTTTGTGGCCAGACTTTGTAACAACACCTTGATGAACTTGAGCGAGTTTCCCTAGATAGCAAAACTCCAGGCACACTGTCACATACCACTTCTGGGGAAAATAAGTGCAATCCATACAGCTTCGATGGGAGAGGACAATTCAGAGTCCTGTGTCTGTTTCTCCTGGATTCTCACCTGTGAGCTACTTTCCCTTTGCTGATTTTAATTTGTACACTTTTGGTGTAGCAAACTGTAATGCTGAACATAGTGACTTCCGAGTGCTTCTAGAGAATCTTTAAACCTGATGAGGGTCTCAGGAATCTACTGAACTTGCAGTCACTCAAGGCAAGAAATGCCCTAGTGTACCTGGAATTAGCCCAGCTGAGAGTTCAGCTTCTTGAATCTGGCTCTACCGCGTGGCCTTTGTACTGGTGGCCCGGAAGCCACAGTTCAGAACAAGGGTGGTGACTGGAGACTGGGCCTCATCATGGGCAGTGGACTGGTGAAGCAAGTGTCTAGGACCAGGTTCGTACATGTAGGCATGAGAACATTAGGAAATGAGCGGAGGATGGAAGGAGCAGAAGCAGGGAGGGTGTGTACAGCAACCACATGGTCAGTGACAACAAAAAAATGGGAAGGCCAGGGAGCCACCAGCCCTGACTTGAAACTCCTGCAGGCTTTGGTGTTCGTGTGTACCCCAGTCCTCAGGAATGAGTCTGTCCCTGGGAGTCGTGAGGGTTGAGCAGACTTTACAGGCTGGAACTTGACTTAAGGCTGCTTTGTGTCCTCTTTTTTTATGACAATTTTTCTACTTTTGACCAAACACAAAGAATCTGGTGGGGGCAACAAGGAAGAGAACAGAGCAATGTCCTTCAGTGAGCAGGGAATTCCCTTCCCAAGGACAGCCTTCTAACTCCAAGGAAGAGTGCCCCTATGAGAGTCATGTCCTTTATACTGCTAGACTTTCACTAACTAGAGATTCATTTAACACAGCCAGAGCTCTTCTACGACAGGGTTAAGAGATGTGGCCCTTTACCGCTTAGTGTAGATTTAATAAATCAGATGATTTTCCTAATTCTGAGCTTGGTTTCATTAGAGAGAAGCATCGCTAGCTTGTGAGAGGAAGGAGAGGTCATTCTCAAGTGTGAACTCTTAGAGTAGGTGAGATCCCGGCAATAGGAGCTGGACTTGGACAAGCATGAGGTCTCTCCCTCAGGACCCTGTTCTGCTGGAGAAGAAGGGAGGAGTCAAAAAACAGGAAGGGTGAGTGTCTGAAGTAGATTTCCACAGCACATTTGTGCTCACTTCCCCCTGAGACCAAGTGTGTTCTCACTACATCTCAAGTCCTTGTCTCACATGAACATACTAGGGCAGGAAGTACTGAGTTGGCTTCATGAGCACCTCGAAGGAGACAGGAAGTAACTTTCTAGACACACCTAAACTAAAAGCACCAGTAAACAGAATGGGTCTATGTGGTAGGCAGGGTAGAGGGAGGTGGAAAGTATAAGTACATGACAAAGTGTGAAAAATTAGCGCAGTTTAGAGACATTCTCTGAGGAAAAGACTACTTTAAATTCTTTAATTCCTAGCATACAGTAGGTTCAATACTTAATAAATGGTTGAATGAATAGGAAAGTGAATAATCTCCCCTAATATGATACAAGCATTGGGGTTGCCAGCTTCACATAGGTCAGACCATTTCCTGTCCAGGGTCTAAGTTTTTCTTTCCTAGGTAGGCACTTAATCCAGTTATATGAGATCACAGATTTTTGTTGTTGTTGTTGTTCCTGATTTCCTGTCTCCTACCCAGAATTCCCCTAAGCTTGCCCTTCATTTTTCCTTCCCCTCCAGGACTGAAGTCTAGGCTTCACAGGGGTCTCAGAACATCAGGGAGGCGTTTGAGTGTCTTTTTAAATAGGAAGTTCTTGTGAACAAGTTCACACACCAAAGCAGGAGACAGTTCTGTTCAGAGAGATGTAAAGCATGACACAGCACAACACACACAAGGGGAAAACCTGTGAAGTTAGGGTGAGGACAGCGAGAGAGCCCCTTGGTGCCTCTGAGAGGGAGGTGCTGCTCATAGTGATCCAGGAGCACAACCAGCAGGTCCCTGTGTCCACTCACAGACGTCCATGCCTTTATCCTGCCCAGGTTTGGATCCCCTAGGAAAATACTGACCAATATATTAAGTTGAAAAATATGTAGGAGGCAGGGAATATCAACCTGGAGTATTTGTCGATGGCATGTGTGTTCTGGAAGAGGCGAAGCCCCATCTGGCCCCGGAGAAGTCCCTTCTTCCTGGAGCTGGATTCGCTGCTCAAGGCCAGGTGAACCACTATTTTGTCTTGCCTTTCTTCTTCAGGCAGAATGTGGCTTCGTGGGTACCCAGCCAGGCTGTTGGCCTCAGACTCACTGCAGCTTCCGTCCAGCATCATGGTTCTTGAGTGAGGCATTCCACACATGCACGGGAACTACGGGCCACAGACACAGAGCACTCAGTGAAGCCCGCGAGCCGGGGGGGGGGGGGGCCCTGGTCTGAGGGCAAAGCCTCACCACCGCTCGGAAGCACAGAAAGGCAGAGCCAGAGGACTTCAGAGAGGATGTAGTCTCATGATTCTCTACCCTGGCTACATATCAGTCACCTGGGCCATGGCCCGGCCACACACAAGGTAATTAACTTGAAACTCCCAGGTGACTACAGTGCTGCCAGAACAGAGAACCTCTGATCTAGTCCAACTGCAGAGGCAAAAACTGAGACCCAGAGAACTATGCCCTTTCCCAAGATCACAGCACCCTGTCAAGCCAGGAATTTAAACTCATATATTCTGAGCGCAGTGCAGGAGTCAGAAAATACTTAGCAAGGAAAGTGCCCTTATTCTAAAGAGTTACCATTTAAGATTTAAGAATCATGGTGCCGATAATATTTTGTTTTGTTTGTTTTTGAAACAAGGTCTCTTATGTAGTTCAGGCTGGCCTTGAACTGCCTCAGCCTTCCAAGTGCTGGGATCACAGGTGTGTGCCACCACACCTGACTATAACATACTTTTAAGAGGTTGAATTGAGCCAACAAAAAATGTTTTCATAGGGGAGAGATCATGTAAAAATGTCAAAACATTAGCAACCCTGAATCTAGTTGTGGAGTATTTGGATTACAGTTCCCTATTCTTTCCATTATATCCTCAAACATGGAAATGTTTATGAGACATTCTAAGTCAGAGAGAAAAATTACTTCCTTTGCCTTTGGCCTGGGGTCCTGGTGCGTAAAGTGTGGCTCTGAGCGAATGCTTCACTGGCTGTGTTGGTGAAACATCAGGCCTCCCGGGTGCAGGCACCTGGCCAGGGGCTTATTCTCTTCAGCTCACTGGCTTTAACTGCTTCTAACCAGAGCCAAGGTCTTCACTATCCTGGCAAGTGAAATAATGCATTTTTCACAATATGTCTCCTCTTTCTATGTAAAATATCCAGGTAAAGGCCCTGAAGCTTTTGCATGCAAAAACAAGCTATTACGTGCAAAATTAGAATTACTCAAAACAGTTTTACACTTAAAGAAATCATTTGTGTTTCAGGGGCTTTTTTTTTTTTTAATCACATGTGATTGATTGGGTGTGAGTCTCCACACCCAGTATGGTATGTGGTTACTGGGATCCAACTCAGGCCCTTGTGCTTGCAAGACAGGCACTGGAACCACTGAGCTAAATCCCCAGCCCTGTCATTGGGGTTTTAAGAACTTTATTTAATAAAGGCATAGGTCTCTTTACTTCTTTTCTTTGCTCTAAACTGAAATTCTTTCTGCTATACCTCTTGCCTTAGATTTAGAATAAGAATTAGGAAATGCAAAAATGAAAATCTCTGTCTTCCATATCAGCTTGTTCCTGAGAAAGAGAAGTAACTCCTGACACGTTAGATGGGTCTGGACAATCAGCTCCTGTACTGAGTGGCTACAGGGCTTTTCTTTTCCTTCTTTTGTGTTTATTTATTATGGCAGTGCAGCAGAGCAAGCCTGGGGCCTTGCATGTACTAGCTAGGCAGGCCCTCCACCTCTGTGCTATCCCTCCAGCCTGGAGTCTATTTTAACAGGCACAGGTCAGTATTTCAAGGCAGGTGCTCGTTGGCTCTCACTTGGGACCGTGGGCTTCATTGGGGCCAGTTTAGTGCTAATCAGCCTTGTTTCCTCTGAGGCAGCAGAGAAAGACTGAGGTTCTCACTGCGGCCTGCTCTCCAGCAGCTGTGCTTCCCAGCCTCTGAATTGGACATGTGACCCCAGAGAAATATAAACTCTCACTCCCCCCACCCATGTCTCTCATCACACAGAGCAAGGCAGAGTTAGGGCCCAGTGGCTTTTCCTCCATGAGGTCCCTGTTGCTCTTCAGTGTCCCAGACCCAATGGCAGAGAACATGGCCCAACAGTACAGCAATAGGTTAATGATCTGCTGGAATGTAAGATCCAAGCCACGAATGAATCAAGGGCCCTTGTTTGTCAGATGGAGGCTTTGCTCTTCTCTGAAAATGAAACTCTAATGGTAATACATCAAAAGTATTTAATATAACCCAAAGGGATTGGAGAACGTCAATGTGGAAATTATTGAAAACTCAGACCCTGAAATAAAAAAGTTTCAAAAAGCTTTAAAAATAAATTCTTACACAATGGTACATTTGGATGCCATGTAAAAATATTTGACCAGAATAAAATGGGCATTATAGGCTTTTTTGAGAAGGAAATATACCTCCTTTTCCTAAAATGTAAAGTGCCCTCATGCCAAGGAGCCAGTAGCCCCTGATCTCTATATCTTTTCAGTGATCACTAGTTAGATTAGTACCACGGTTAGCAATGATTTGGTGACAAATCAGCATTTTAGTTTGTATTGTGATCAATAAGAATTGGAATATCAGAGAAGCAGTCTTCTCCTTTTTTGTACCCAAGACCCATGAACATTGCTTTATAAAATTTCCCATATGTGTTGTTTTTTCCACAGTGTGGTACAGTGCAGTAGAGGATAGGTAATGTGGTATTTCCAGAGTGTAAAGGGTAAAATACAGTACACAGCCTTCATCTTTACTGTGGCTTCATTTTCACTAGACCAGAGCACTTATCAAAGAAGGAGATTTTTGTTCTAGAACTCCCCTCCTCTGGTCCCAGGAGATGGAAGAGGCATTTTCTGTAGACATGTTCAATATGAACAGTGAATCTGTGTATGTGTCAAGAACCCCATGCTTTCAAAGCAACCTTAACATGTGTTGTCTCATGACTCATGACAACTCTAGGATGGCGGTGAGATGAGGGTTGGGTAATCCTCTTCTTACAGATGAGAAAACAGCCCCAGCTAGATGGCAAGTTGGGCCAATACCCCCGAGCCTTCCTGTTTCTAGTCTTTTTCCAAAGCCTTTCTGCTTTCTCAATTCCTTTGTGGTGGAAGCTAGAACCCATTCTAAAACAAGACGGTCCTGACTCTTCCACACGCAGCACCCCACGGTGCCCCTCCCCACCAGGCCATCTCATTCTCTTCCCACAAGCAGAGCTGGCTGAGGGGAAATGATGAAACCTCCCTCACCTTCTCCCGCAGCTTCCGCTCCTTCCACTCCTGCACGGTGGTCAGGTAGTTGACAGCCGCGTACTCCAGCACCGAGAGGAACACGAACACGAAGCTGACCCAGAGGTAGATGTCCACGGCCTTGATGTAGGACACGCGGGGCACGGAGGTGTTCACGCCCGTGATGATGGTGGACATGGTCAGCACCGTCATGATGCCTGCAACACCCAGTCTCTGTTCAGCCCTTGATTATGACACAGAGCTGCCCCCAAGTCTGCCAGAGCCAAAATGTCACATTCTCTGTGTCTAATCTGGATGAGAAATTGCCCAGATGTGCCCCCATCCTCAGTCTGTCTAAATAAGGCCAATCAGTGAAGCTTTTGCATTTACAGAGTAATTTTTGGCATTTGCAGAATCGTCTATTTCTCTAAGTACTGAGCTCTAATACTGCACAGAGCAGACATCTGGACCTCACACCGGCTTCATCTTTATGAATTCAGTCCAGGTTGGTGTGGTTTCAGCTTCCCATTGTTTTCATTACGTAGAGGAAACCGAGGCTTCACCTGAATGGTGCAGGCAAGAGGCAGACAGAAGTTGCTCCTTCTGCCTCCACCTTCCCACCAAGACTTCTGAAGGATCACACAGCCCCCCTCCCACAGCTCAGAAAGTGTTTTACCCAGGGAGACTCTGGCGGGCACAGCTCTGTGGTCAATCCAGAAGGACACCCAGGACAGCATGACCATCAGGGTGGCAGGGAAATAGGTTTGCAGCAAGAAGAAGAAGATGTGACGATGCAACGTGAAGGTGATGTAGAGACGGTTGTACCAGCCTGGGGGGCACAAAACCAGCCATGACGTTCCTCCATGGGCAAAAATGGACCCCTTCGCTGAGAGCCATTCTCCACGACACTATTCCCATTAGCAGCAAAAAGTTAAAGTGATCAGTTGGCTTAATACCTTTCTTTCCCCAAGTCTGAAGTCTCTCTCCTATTAATAAATATTTTATCAGTATCTAGTAGATTTCCTATTTTAA